>MCJB01049189.1:0-18110 GCA_002018475.1 Nicotiana obtusifolia
ATATATATATATATATATATATATATATATATATATATATATATAAGGGATTCTATGATATGAATCTTTAGTTTTAGCATTACGTAGATAATTAGCTTAATGGTAAACCTTTTACCCAAGCAAGGGGCCTGTCAGTAACTAAGTACTGCAGTGACTTTAGACCATGTGTCTAGGATATCCCGAAGGATTCACTGGGATCTCAACGGCCTTAAACAACTCAAAATAAACGGCCTTATCACCAGAAGCTAGACGTAGCCACTAAGGCAAATCTGAAGTCTGCAGTATATAGCACGACTGTACCACCATCTTGGAACCAATCTAAAGATTTACATAATATAAGTTAACTATTCATATTTAGAATCTCTTGATTATAATTAAGCCTAGTGCATCGTTAATATGAAGCTAAGAAGTATCGTATTCAACATAGATATAGATTTAGCCGGCTATAAGCCTGACCATCGGAGAAGAAACTATAATAGAAGGAGGTTGTACCTGAGAGTTGCGCCCAAAACTTTAGGCGATTTTTGATTTCTTCTTTACAAAAATGAAAGATGATGAACTTTATAAAACTGTCTTCATTTAGAGAAGGCAGAGCAAATCTAGAAAGAGAAAATAAAACTGATAATTTCTCGTGTCTCTAAAACTGAGGCAAGGGCCTCTTTAAATAAAAAAATAAAAATTTCTTTGTACAATATTTTCTACAGTACACACATCAGTGTACAGTGACTGCTATCGCTGTCTTGGGTCCATGTCCTGAGTCCCATCATTATGACTTGTGGGATCTATCATCTGGGTCTATCATCTTGTTTTGTCTGCTGGTCCCATGGTTATGCCATGTGGGGTCCCCTATCTTACTTAATCCGTTGCTTCTTTTCTTTTGAGTTTTTGCAGAAAATCTTTTACATCTTGAAGTTAACTTCTTTCATTGATTCTTCACTTTGTGGATCATTAATTATGTGGTCTTCTTTATTAATAGAATGTCCCGTATCACTTTTCATGGAAGTATCTGATTCATCAACCACTTGTTCTATTGATTGTAGCAGGTTTTGACGAACGTCTTTCAGATATTCTTCTATCATTTGTTCTTTATTATTTTGCTGAAAATTGATTTTTCTGGTAATATATTTGATTGAAGCATTTGCCATCATTGCTTCTTTGGTCTTCGCTTTATAAGTCTTGATCGCGATTTTGATATTATTAATTGTTTCTTGTCCATGTAATTTGTCTGTTTTTGGGTCCATCTTTATCATCTTGTCCCAAAAATTATTGAAATATACTCGGTATAAACAAGGGATTTCTTAGTCAGTATAACCGACCTCAGGAATCTATTTATGGATCCATGGAATAGAGAATTCCAAGAAGAAGTAAACATGACCTATTTTCTCAGGCCAGCATATATTCTCTTGTCGATATAACATGTCCACATCTAGAGATAACCGTATCCATTCACTGTATAACTGTTTAAATAGTGTTGGCAATATATCTATTGTCGGACCATGGTATGACTACCAATTCAGAAACCAATTTGGTATCTTTTTAGAGAATACTTTGGAACATACTTTTATAAACCAAGTATGTTTGTGTCTATCATTATTATAATATAAGACATCAGAAAAAGCTTGGATATAATCCCAGTAAGTATAACTGAAGTGTTTGTTGTCAAGTATAACCTGACGTTCCTTCATCGTGGAAGTTTCCCATTCTTCAGCAGATATAATTTGCTTTATGTTCATTTTGGAAAAATTATAAACATTTGCTTCAGGAGTATAATCCTGAAAGAGCTGGAATTCTGCACTGCCTGAACTTATCAAATCGAATTTTGTATGAATTACCCGGGAAATATAATTTCTCAATCAAATACCTTTGGAGTATCTTCCAAGGTTCATCTTTCCACTGTAAATCGTGATTTTCTAAAGGAAATATTATTTCCCTTTTTATCACTTTCTCGTAACTCTTTATGTCATCAGAGTTTTCAACTGCCACACTTTCATAAGTATCACTATGCGTGATTTTCTGTGAGGTTAGATAAGCCTGTATTTGCTCGTATAACGAACTATTTTTCGGAATATCTTCCAAATTGATTGAACCAGAGGAAGATTCTCCACTTTCATGAGAAATCTTCTCATTAGTAAGTATCTTTCCACCCCTTTGTATAACTGGGTTTTGAGTAGTATAATTGATTCTCCCACCACGACCTCTATAATTGCCGTGGGTTCCACGACCTCTTCCCCTATCAGAGGAAGTCTTTGATGGCCATTGTTGGCTCATCCTGCACGAAAATAAAAGTTTATCAGTCATTTAAATATTCTCGTGATAGGAAATCAGGAAGAGAATTATCAATTCCCTTTTTATATTCGATATCAAAATCGAATGGTGCTAGTTGTGCTTGCCATCTAGTAAATATTATTTTAGAGGCGTCATGCTTAAAATCTTTAAACATGAATTTAACAGCCTGTGCGTCAGTTCTTATCAAGAACTTTTGGTTGTATAAATCATCCTGAAATTTTAATACACATTTAACAATTATTAACATCTCATGGGCCACAGTAGCATATTTCTTTTGGGTCTTGGTCCATTTACCTGAATAGTACCTTATCAGATACTCTTTCTTATCATGAGGGTTAACCTGTTTTAAAATACCACCAAAACCAATATTAGAAGTATCTGTTTCTATAATTTTTTTCCATGAAGGATTAGCTAAAGCTAAACATGGAAGGTTAGCGACTTTCTTCTTTGCCTGTTTAACAATCTCAGTGTGACTATCAGTCCAAGGAGTTCTATAGTCCTTTTTTAGCCTATCATATAAAGGAGCAAGATCTCGAGATATATTTTTATAAAAAGGAGATATATAGTTTAAACTACTAAGAAATCTCTGTATCTGAGTTCTATCAGTAATTTCATCGGGAAATTTTGATGCAAAATCTATAGCCCGTTGAATAGGCGTGATTTTACTTTGGCAAACATGATGACCAAGAAAACGAATATTAGTCTGAAATAAGCTCATTTTTGGTTTCGATATAACTAAACCGTTTTGAATGATAATTTTCTTAAAAATGTCTAAATGCTTATAATGCATTTCCAGAGTTTTTGAATAAATAAGAATATCGTCTATATAAACAATGATAAAATCCATATATGGATTAAAAATATCATTCATGATTTTTTGAAATTCTGAAGGGCGGTTTTTCAAACCAAAAGGCATCACATACCACTCATATTGCCCAAAGGAAACATTAAAAGCAGTTTTATAAGTATGTTCTTTAAATAACTGAATTTGCCAATAACCTGATTTTAAATCAAATTTTAAAAATATATTGGCATCATATAATCTAGAAAGCAGATCCTTGTTATTAGGAATCGGGTATCTGATCCATTTTAAAACCTTGTTTTAAAGGCTTATAATTAATAACTAATCTAGGAATTTCTCGTTCTTTTTCAGCAGCATTATTAACATAAAAAGAAGTACACGACCAAGGTGATCGAGAAGGTTTTATTAAACCTTTCTGCAATAAACTGTCAATTTCTTTTATGCAGAACTCTACTAATTCAGAATTCATTTGACAGGGTCTTGATTTCGTTGGAATATTTTCCTCAGAAAAAGAATCTTCATATGGAAGTGAGACCACATGCTTTTTCCTATCCCAAAAAGCACTCAGGTGGTCAGCACATATAGAAAATGCAAATTGTTCAGAGATCAATTTAATCTTTTCCTGAACTTTAGCTGAATTCAATGTATCAGTTATTGACATGCTGTAAATCTCATACTGCAAGTATTTCATATGACTGTGCTTCATATTAATCAAAGCATTAATGTCACGTAACCGGATCAGTAACAAAATTGAAAGATATTTTTCTATCGTTATAAACAGCTTCAAATCCTTTTTCATCTACCCTAGTAAATGGGTAAATAGTCCTTATAAAGGGCGTTCCTAGTATTATTGGGGTTATAATTGATCCTTAACTATTATGAAGAAATGAGGAATACAAACCTTTTGCTGACAAACATAAGCATTAGGTAATTTGTATTCTATCTTCATCTTATCACCAGATGCAGACTTGACATTATGAGAATTCTTATGAAAATATCAGGTTGGAATTAATCCTTCTTGAATACAAGAAATATCTGCACCGCTATCTATCAAAGCAGTTTCAGTCACAGAAAAATCATTATCAATCAAAATAGTACATGTTACATACCATTTGTGAGCAGTAACTATTTGCATCATTCCAGAAAACATATCATGTTTGGGATTTAAAACAATCTGTTTAGAAAATTCAGAAATTTTTTCAGAATTATTTCAGGTATCAAAATTCCTTTTTTCTTATTATCAACAGGCAATTCATTTGAAGAAGAGTTTTCTATCTGAGTAACTCGGTGATCTAAAATCATTTGATTTTGTTTTAGAGATTTAATCTCATTTTTCAATTTTTCTACTTCAATTTTCAAATCATCCATTAAAGAATTATAACCAGAAATCTTTGGCTCGTTCTTTGCTAAAAGTCTTCTTTGAACTTCTGCAAAAGAATAAGGAGCTTCATCGAGTATATCACACTTTCTTTGAAATGGCTTATCTGCCGAATTTGAAGAGGTAGAAGCCATGTTAATAATCTTTTCTCGAAGATTATTATCAATAACATCTTTTAACAATTCCAAAATCTTATCAGAAGTAATAGGTTTAATATCAAAATCTTTAAATTGGGATTGCAATTTATAAAAATCCATAGTATCACAAAAATAATTATTCTAATCACAATTATCACAGTTATCAGTTTCGAAATTATCACTATCAAGCAAATTCAATGAATCCTCAGAGACTTGGTTATCGGAAGAACTACTGTCATATTCTTCTCCTGAGGTTTCATCATAACCTTAAGAATCTGGTCTCTAGACTTACCGTCTAGTTCTAATATTAGAGCTTTCAGCTTTTCCTTTATGCAATTTGGAGCTATATGGCCAAATCTACCACATTTGTAGCACTTAATATCCTTTAAATCTCTCTTTGACCTATTCTTAACAAATCAATTTTCTTGGCGAAACTTCTTTCGCATTTCTCGCTCATCGTTTGACCTATAACGATATTTCATACCCTTTCTACGGTAAGCTTTTTCTACAGTACCGCGACATTTTTTCCTATGACCATCCTGTGTACAAACTCCTATTAGTTTGCTGTAAGTATATGTATTATAAGTTATTTGCGTGGTATTACCTCTAAGAGTCTTTTTCACTCTTTCTGCAAATAGACATGGCAAACCATCTATAAATTTTTCCTTCCAATGGTCAGCATTACTTTCGGGTAAATCCATAACCCCACTAAGAAAGGTGTCTTTATACCACCTAAACTCAGCTAAGTATTTACACTTAAGGCTATTTAGCATAGTACGAATATTTTCGTACATATTGGTAAATCTACCACTAAAGTGTTCTATAATGGTTAGAACTAAGGTATAAACAGCGTCTGACCTATTTGGTAATAGAGGTCGTCCTATATTATCAAATCCAGGTTCTGCTGTAGTAGCTTCCATAATAGCAGTTTTATCAACTATTGATAGGAAATTGTCCCACCATCCTCTTATCTGACTAGTAAATCCTGCAATTATCATTCTGCATTTAGTCGTATCGGTATTCCTTTCACTAGTGGCTTTACAGATAGTGGAATACATCATCATCCTATGAACTAAGATGCTAATCTGCCTATCAGTTAGTCCATCTAAGTTCCACTCATAAATGGCATCCCTGCTATAACTAGTGTTGGTCTGGTTTCAGTCCCTTTCTTCCACTAATACATCTTGTGGAGTTGGTCTAGGATAATAATAGGTATTCATTGGAGGTTTATTAGCATATCTGCTAGTTATTTTCCTAAGCTTATTAAGCTCGGACCACATAACTTCCTTATGGTCTTTAGAAGGATCTAAGATATTCTCAAAAAATTCGGAGGTCATTTCTAAAGGTTTTAAATCTAAACTAGCTAGCTTATCAGTCACTAGTTTTTCTAAGTCTGCTTTGGACTTAAGGTGAAAACCTTCTATTTGAATAGGTTGTTGCATAGGCGCGTCTATCACTGTTTTGCTCGAAGAAGCAATAGAATCTGGTGTAACCTTTGTAGACATTGCTATCATTGAGGTTTCATTTGGAGTACTAATTTTCTTAACTAAGTCGAATAATTCTCCTATCTTAGAATCTAGTGAACTAATATGCTCACCTAAAACTTTCACATAGAAAGACATATAATTGAATCGTCGCCACGTCATCATTAACGAATTTTTGAAAAGCAGTAAATGTTATGGCCGTATTATTAGGCAACACAAAGGACGCTTGTGGTGGGTAAGTACCCTTTACTAGCTGTCCATTGCTTTCTTTGTAAGTTCTTTCAAGGACTTTAACATATAATGACACATAAATGGTTATAAACCAAGGAACAAAGTACATCACTTTGTTATGCAAAGATTAAATTTCATAAAATTCTTGGGAAATATTCCTTTTATCATCAGCACTATAAGTGTCAAAGAACCAAGTTCTAAAATGGTTCCGTTTATCACTAAAGAATTCATATTGAATATGTTGTGGGGCCAGTGATCCTGGACTAAAGTCTATCTTGTAAGGGATCATTAAACAGTATTAGGGTCGAAATCCATTTCGGATTGATAAGGAATATCCTTATCTAAAGAATTATCATCCTGAACTATATTATTTCTACTATCAAATTTTATATGCTCTACTCATTTATCAATATCAGCATTAGCAATTGTATGTAAAGAAGCAGCTCGGTTTAACCTAGCTGGACAATAAACTGGTTCTACTGGAGCGATATAAGATGGGGTTGAAGGCAGAGAAAGCCTTCTGTTGCCAGTAAAGGAATGCTTATAAGGCGTCAAAGACTTATTGTCTTTGAATTGAATACAAATTTGCCCTTCTGGGGTCTGGGAAATATGAGAATAATCATAATTAGTAACAGTATCAGCTTGTTGATCCGAAGATATTACCGAGTCTAAAATCCATGTAGAGGGAAAATTAATTTCATCCCATCTGATAGGTCTCCTAGTGGTGACCTTGGATTTAGCGAAATTAGTCTCAAATATTATAGACTGATTAGACGAATCTGTCAGTTTGCGACGAGGATTTAAAGTAGACAAAAATTTATAATAAATCCTATATGACAAGCAGATAAGTTTAGATCCAGGTGCCTAGGAATTACGTTGATAAGAGATTAAGAAAGTATGTATTCAAATAGATCTCTTTATGGATATGGACACCGGAGACTCTAGTATTAAAAATACTAGATTAGATGAGGTAGATATATCTCAAAACTTAGATTTGTTAAGCAAATGGACCATTCCCCAAGTCCCCATTAAACAAATATATGACTTCGGATAGTTTGATAAATTGTCGTCTAAACAGTTAATAAGAATGACAGAGCAATCTCTTGCTTTAAATTCTTCATAACAGACTATTCGTTTGTTAAACAATCGTGATATTGATGTTTATAAACATAAGTATAATTTTGTTCATATTGGTATGGTACAAATTGCCTTCAAACCATTAACTCTTAAAGGGTTACTAGAGACTTTCTTAGCAGCTTTAAGAGATGCTAGAAATTTAAATTTTAGACAGCCTCTGATGGATTCAATTGAATCTACTATGGCTTATGGTCCCGTATATTTCAATACACAACCCAATTTACAATTATCTCTTTCAGATGTTAATATTCTAGATGCTTTAACTCTAAATGTTAAAATGCATGGTTATAACTATGCACCTGGATCTGAACTTATCTGCTTGTCATATAGGATTTATTATAAATTTTTGTCTACTTTAATTCCTCGTTGCAAACTGACAGATTCGTCTAATCAGTCTATAATATTTGAGACTAATTTCACTAAATCTAAGGTCACCACTAGGAGACCTATCAGACGGGATGAAATTAATTTTCCCTCTACATGGATTTTAGACTTGGTAATATCTTCGGGTCAACAAGCTGATACTGTTACTAATTATGATTATTCTCATATTTTCCAGACCTCAGAAGGGCAAATTTGTATTCAATTCGAAGACAATAAGTCTTTAACGCCTTATAGGCATTCCTTTACTGGTAATAAAAGGCTTTCTCTTCCTTCAACCTGATAAGCCGGAGAATTTCGGCACTTTTTGACACTAATTGCTTAGATTTTAACTTGTTTTAAATGCAATTTCCCTATGTACTTAGGTAATTTTAGCATTTTTGCAATGTATGAGGTTTAAGGACCAAAGAGCATAGAAAAGAGTTCAAAAAGCCACAAAAAGACAAGAAAAGAGCAAAAAGGCATCGCAAATGTGGATATGCTACCGCAAAACTCACATGCGAGCCGCAAATTTCACATCGAGATCGCAGATCAAAACAGACTTCTGGGTGAAGTTCAACGTCACAAATGCGGTCTCATCTGCGATCGCATACCCTGTTTGCGAACCGCATATTTCACACCGAGATCGCAGACTGAAACAGAATCCTGGGAAAAGTTCAATGTCAAAAATGCGGTCTCATCTGTGATCGCATAACGTGTTTGTGAGCCGCAGAAATAACCGCAAACCAAACATAAAGTCTACTGAAGGAGAAAATGCGAAGCAAGATGCGGTCGCATTTCTACTTTGCGGACCGCAAATCATGAATGCGGTGAAGGCGAAACTAGGGTTAAAATCTGCGATAGACATGTCAACAATGCAGACCGCATGTCTGTTATGCGACATAAATGCGGTCGCATTTGTGACTTCAGGGCAGATTGGTCCGATTTTTGTCTCGATTTTTGGCCCTCTATAAATAGATTTATTCGAGTTTTGTGGGCTCTATCTTATCAGACTTTGAAGCTACAATACAAGGCATTAATATTCCTTTCTTTTGGAAACTTTTGGGTCAAGAATCTTTCACTTTGTAAGCTTTATGACATTTAATATTCTCTTGTTTTCAGATTTAGTATGAGTAGCTAACTTTAAATACTAAGGTTGTGGACCCTAAATGGGTGTTATGTTAATGGGTGTTTATATATATATATATATATATATAACGGTTGGTTGATATTTATTTACTTCTCATTCTTCATTTATTATTGGTGGTGCAAACATTAACAAGCGCCGTTAAATTCTATCTTTGCTTGGGAAAGTGGGGTAGAATTTGGTAGAAGTAAATATCAAAGACTCAAGGCTTTAAACCTTGTTTAATAAAATCGCTTAGGAATAAGTGGGTTTTATTTGGAATAAATTGATTGTTCTTAATTGCAACTCTTTTATATTTGAAAAAATCATAAAGAGGAAATACTACCTAACTATTGGAAAATATTGGGTAGTCACTTAGACATCATTTGCATATCAAAAAGAACCTTCCGTTAGAAATATATCATATTGACACCGATAGCATTACACTTCATTAATGGGGACACAACCTTCGTTTCTTTAATCAAATTATTTACATTCTCAATATTTCGATTAGCCTTTATCTAAAACCAAGCTCAATTCATACTCTTGTTACGGTTAACTAGGTAGAATTACGATTGTAGTCGAGTAACACACTAGTCAAGTAACCTTTTCACACCTATTCCCTGTGGATTCGACCCCAACCTTGTTGGGTTATTATATTTGACATCGACCGCTTTACACTATTCATTAAAGTGTAATTTGAGCGTATCAAATTTTGGCGCCGTTTCCAGGGAATACGGTTTTGAAATTACTAATTAGTGTGTGCTTTACTGTACGTCTTATTCTATTCTATCACACTTAGATTGCTTTGCTTGGTGTTGATAGGAAAACATGTCCGAATATAGTGAAAACGTGGAGGCAAAAATGGAAGAACAATGCCTCGGTGAAGCATTGGCGACTATTTTGGTAAACTTTGATGGTGAGGATATGGAGGGATATATGGAATCGATAAATGCATTGGAGGGGCTTGGTTCTTACACTTATGCCCCGGCAAAGCTCTCTCTGGACTTGGAGAATAGAGCCACGCCTCCCCCAAAGCCATCTATTATTGAGCCACCACAACTAGAGCACAAACCACTTCCTCCGCACTTGAGGTATAAATTTCTTGGCTCAAATGATACTTTACCGGTAATCGTTTCTCCTTTGTTAAAAGATGTGCAGGTGAAACGAGGGCATGCCGGGTTCTACAGGCGCGCCATCAAGGACTTCTCCAAGATTGCAAATCCTATGTGCAAACTCCTTGAGAAGGATGCCAAATTTGTGTTTGACGAGAAAGGCCTCAAAGCCTTTGAGGAGTTGAAGCAAAGGCTCACCACGGCACCTATTACTGTCACACCTGATTGGTCTCTGCCTTTCGAGCTCATGTGTGACGCCAGTGGTGTAGCCATTGGGGCAATGCTTGGCCAACGTCACAACAAGGTTCTTCACTCGGTCTACTATGCAAGCAAAACACTACTTGGGCACAGGTGGCGAAAAACATTTGGTGGAGCAGCTGGCTCCCAAAGATGGTCCGTGCCCGACCATTGAGTGACTCCAAAGAAACACCAACTTCGTCGTGCCACGACGTTAAATCAAGCACTTCATGGGAGGCAACCCACGTGTGGTAACACTTTTTTTTTTATTCTTTAAATTTTGACTTTTTGATAGATAGATTTACCTCAGCAATGAATTCCCTTGTTTTTTCTTTGCCGGGTTCTTGTAATAGTAGAACCAGGAAAGTAGAATGAAACATGTTGATCGGGTTGGTGTAATTGTCTAGTCTCAAGCATGTGTGTCTGTAAATAGCCGATACCCTTTCAAAAAAAAAAATATCAACTGTGTGAACTTGAGGCTCGCTCTGTGACTCTACATCTACCTAGAGTTATGCATGTATATATGATGAAAGCTTTGAGTTGCCAAATGTTGACTCAAGGTCTTTAAACTTTGTGCCAAACAGTTCGTGTGCCATGTGTGTGAGTTCTTTGTGTTAGATAATTCTTGTGTTTGCTTCTGCCATCTAGAACTTGCCCGGTTGGTTTTTCGATGCTTATAATAATTACACTTGGTTGGAGGGATGATCTTAGGCATTATTTGTTTTATTTGTGAAACCTCTTTAGCCTTTCAAGACTACCATTGCATAAATAATATCACTAGTGCCCTATTCGAGCCTTAAACCTTTTCTTTGGCCACCTCACTACAAACCTTTCCTTTTTGTAAAATAATTACCTCTTTTGAACCCGTTCCTCCTTGAACATTGAGAATTAGGCTAAAAGCCTAAGTTGGGGGTGTGGTGTCAAAGTAGAAGTGGGTAAGGTTGTACATTGAGTGTAGGAGCATATACCTCAAAGTGTTCATATGAAATTATGCAAGCTTCAAAAAATAAAAAAATAAATAAAAAAAGAATGAAAAAAAATGGTGTATATATATATAATTATTTAGTGATAAATGGAATCATTTTAGAACTTGGTTTTTTGACACTTATAGTGCTAATGATAAAAGGAATATTTCCTAAGAATTTTATAAAATTTGTTCTTTGCATAACAAAGTGATGTACTTTGTTCCTTGGTTTAACCACTAATGTGCCATTATATGTTAAAGCTCTTGAAAGAACTTACAAAGAAAGCAGTGGACAGCTAGTAAAGGGTATTTACCCACCACAAGCGTCCTTCGTGTTGCCTAATAATACGGGCATAACATTTACTGCTTTTCAAAAATTCGTTAATGATGATGTGGCGACGATTAGCGCCAGAGAAATTAATTTATTAATTTCTCAACACAATTATATGTCTTTATATGTGAAAGTTTTAGGTGAACATATTAGTTCACTAGATTCTAAGATAGGAGAATCATTTGACTTAGTTAAGAAAATTAGTACTCCAAAGGAAACCTCAATGATAGCAATGTCTACAAAGGTTACACCAGATTCTATTGCTTCTTAGAGCAAAACAGTGATAGACGCGCCTATGCAGCGACCTGTTCAAATAGAAGGTTTTCACCTTAAGTCCAAAGCAGACTTAGAAAAACTAGTGACTGATAAGCTAGCTAGTTTAGATTTAAAACCTTTAGAAATGGCCTCCGAATTTTTTGAGAATATCTTAGATCCTTCTAAAGACCATAAGGAAGTTATGTGGTCCGAGCTTAATAAGCTTAGGAAAATAACTAGCATATATGCTAATAAACCTCTAATGAATACCTATTATTATCCTAGACCAACTCCACAAGATGTATTAGTGGAAGAGAGGGACTGGAACCAGACCAACACTAGTTATAGCGGGGATGCCATTTATGAGTGGAACTTAGATGGACTAATTGATACGCAGATTAGCATTTTAGTTCATAGGATGATGATGTATTCCACAATCTGTAAAGCCACTAGTGAAAGGAATACCGATACGATTAGATGCAGAATGATAATTGCAGGATTTACTGGTCAGATAAGAGGATGGTGGGACAATTTCCTATCAATAGTTGATAAAACTGCTATTATGGAAGCTACTACAGCAGAACCTGGATTTGATAATGTAGGACGACCTCTATTACCAAATAGGTCAGACACTGTTTATACCTTAGTTCTAACCATTATAGAACACTTTAGTGGTAGATTTACCAATATGTACGAAAATATTCGTACTATGCTAAATAGCCTTAAGTGTAAATACTTAGCTGAGTTTAGGTGGTATAAAGACACCTTTCTTAGTGGGGTTATGGATTTACCCGAAAGTAATGCTGACCATTGGAAGAAAAAGTTTATAGATGGTTTGCCATGTCTATTTGCAGAAAGAGTAAAAAAGACTCTTAGAGGTAATACCGCGCAAATAACTTATAATACCTATACTTACAGCAAACTAATAGGAGTTTGTACACAGGAAGGTCTTAACCTTTGCAACGAGCTGAAACTGAATCAGCAGATTAAGAAGCAGAGACTAACTGAGAGAACCCAGTTAGGAGATTTTTGCCAACAATTTGGCATGGGAGAAATATATTCTTCTCATAGGAAAAAACGTCGTGATACTGTAGAAAAAGCATACCGTAGAAAGGATAAGAAGTATCGTTATAGGTCAAAAGATGAGCGAGAAATGCGAAAGAAGTTTCGCAAAGAAAATCGATTTGTTAGGAATAGGTCAAAGAGAGATTTAAGGATATTAAGTACTACAAATGTGGTAGATTTGGCCATATAGCTCCAAATTGCAAAAAGGAAAAGCTGAAAGCTCTAATATTAGAACTAGACGGTAATTCTAGAGACCAGATTCTTAAGGTTATGGATGAAACCTCAGGAGAAGAATATGACAGTAGTTCTTCCGATAACCAAGTCTTTGAGGATTCTTTGAATTTACTTGATAGTGATAATTCCGAAACTAATAACTGTGATAATTGTGATCAGAATAATTGTTCTTGTGATACTATGGATTTTTATAAACTGCAATCCCAATTTCAAGATTTTGATATTAAACCTATTACTTCTAATAATATTTTGGAATTGTTAAAAGAAGTTACTAATAATAATCTTCGAGAAAAGATTATTAGCATGACTTCTACCTCTTCAAATTCGGCAGATAAGCCATTTCAAAGAAAGTGTGATATACTCGATGAAGCTCCTTATTCTTTTGCAGAAGTTCAAAGAAGACTTTTAGCAAAGAACGAGCCAAAGATTTCTGGTTATAATTCTTTAATGGATGATTTGAAAATTGAAGTAGAAAAATTAAAAAATGAGATTAAATCTCTAAAACAAAATCAAATGATTTTAGATCACCGAGTTACTCAGATAGAAAACTCTTCTTCAAATGAATTACCTGTTGATAATAAGAAAAAAGGAATTTTGATACCTGAAAATAATTCTGGAAAAATTTCTGAATTTTCTAAACAGATTGTTTTAAATCTCAAATATGATATGTTTCTTGGAATGATGCAAATAGTTACTGCTCACAAATGGTATGTAAAATGTACTATTTTGATTGATAATGATTTTTCTGTGACTGAAACTGCTTTGATAGATAGCGGTGCAGATATTTCTTGTATTCAAGAAGGATTAATTCCAACCCGATATTTTCATAAGACTTCTCATAATGTCAAGTCTGCATCTGGTGATAAGATGAAGATAGAATACAAATTACCTAATGCTTATGTTTGTCAGCAAAAGATTTGTATTCCTCATTTCTTCATAATAGTTAAGGATCAATTATACCCCCCAATTATACTAGGAACGCCCTTTATAAGGACTATTTACCCATTTACTAGGGTAGATGAAAAAAGATTTGATGCTGTTTATAACGATAGAAAAATATCTTTCAATTTTGTTACTGATCCGGTTACGCGTGACATTAATGCTTTGATTAATATGAAGCATAGTCATATGAAATGCTTGCAGTATGAAATTTACAGCATGTCAATAACTGATACATTGAATTCAGCTAAAGTTCAGGAAAAGATTAAATTGATCTTTGAACAATTTGCTATTTCTATATATGCTGACCACCCAAGTGCTTTTTGGGATAGGAAAAAGCATGTGGTCTCACTTCCATATGAAGACTCTTTTTCTGAGGAAAATATTCCAACGAAATCAAGACCTTGTCAAATAAACTCTGAATTAGTAGAGTTCTGCAAAAAGGAAATTGACAGTTTATTATATAAAGGTTTAATAAAACCTTCTCGATTACCTTGGTCGTGTACTGCTTTTTATGTTAATAATGCTGCTGAAGAGGAACGCGGAATTCCTAGATTAGTTATTAATTATAAGCCTTTAAACAAGATTTTATAATGGATTAGATACCCGATCCCTAATAAGAAGGATCTACTTTCTAGATTATATTATGCCAGTATGTTTTCGAAATTTGATTTAAAATCAGGTTATTAGCAGATTCAGTTATTTAAAGACCATACTTATAAAACTGCTTTTAATGTTCCCTTTGGGAAATATGAGTGGAATGTGATGCCTTTTGGTTTGAAAAACGCCCCTTCAGAATTTTAGAAAATCATGAATGATATTTATAATCCGTATATGGATTTTATCATTGTTTATATAGGCGATATTCTTGTTTATTCAAAAACTCTGGAAATGCATTATAAGCATGTAGACATTTAAAGAAAATTGTCATTCAAAACGATTTAGTTATATCGAAACCAAAAATGAGCTTATTTCAGACTAATATTCGTTTTCTTGGTCATCATGTTTGCCAAAGTAAAATCACACCTATTCAACGGGCTATAGATTTTGCATCAAAATTTACCGACGAAATTACTGATAGAACTCAGCTACAAAGATTTCTTGGTAGTTTAAACTATATATCTCCTTTTTATAAAAATATATCTCGAGATCTTGCTCCTTTATATGATAGGCTAAAAAAGGACTATAGAACTCGTTGGACTGATAGTCACACTGAGATTGTTAAAATGGCAAAGAAGAAAGTCGCTAACCTTCCATGTTTAGCTTTAGCTAATCCTTCATGGAAAAAGATTATAGAAACAGATACTTCTAATATTGGTTTTGGTATATTTTAAAACAGGTTAACCTCATGACAAGAAAGAGTATCTGATAAGGTACTATTCAGGTAAATGGACCAAGGCCCAAAAGAAATATGCTACTGTGGCCCATGAGATGTTAACAATTGTTAAATGTGTTTAAAATTTCAGGATGATTTATACAATCAAAAGTTCTTGATAAGAATTGACGCACAGGCTATTAAATTCATGTTTAATAAAAATTTTAAGCATGACGCCTCTAAAATAATATTTGCTAGATGGCAAGCACAACTAGCACCATTCGATTTTGATATCGAATATAAAAAGAGAATTGATAATTCTCTTCCTGATTTCCTGTCATGAGAATATTTAAATGACTGATAAACTTTTATTTAAGTGCAGGATGAGCCAACAATGGCCATCAAAGACTTCCTCTGATAGGGGAAGAGGACGTGGAACCCACGGCAATTATAGAGGTCGTGGTGGGAGAATCAATTATACTATTCAACACCCAGTTATACAAATGGGTGGAAAGATACTTACTAATGAGAAGATTTCTCATGAAAGAGGAGAATCTTCCTCTGGTTCAATCAATTTGGAAGATATTCCGAAAAATAGTTTGTTATACGAGCAAATACAGACTTATCTAACCTCACAGAAAACCACGCATAGTGATACTTATGCAAATGTGGAAGTTGAAAACTCTGATGACATAAAGAGTTACGAGAAAGTGATAAAAAGGAAAATAATATTTCCTTTAGAAAATCACGATTTACAGTGGAAAGATGAAACTTGGAAGATACTCCAAAGGTATTTGATTGAGAAATTATATTTCCCGGGTAAGTCATACAAAATTCGATCATACTATGAGAATATTTTGATAAGTTCAGGCAGTACGGAATTCTAGCACTTTCAGGATTATACTCCTGAAGCAAATGTTTATAATTTTTCCAAAATGAACATAAAACAAATTATATCTGCTGAAGAATGGGGAACTTTCACGATGAAGGAATGTCAGGTTATACTTGACAACAAACACTTCAGTTATACTTACTGGGATTATATCCAAGCTTTTTCTGATGTCTTATATTATAATAATGATAGACACAAACATACTTGGTTTATAAAAGTATGTTCCAAAGTACTCTCTAAAGAGATACCAAATTGATTTCTGAATTGGTGGTCATACCACGGTCCGACAATAGATATATTGCCAACACTATTTAAACAGTTATACAGTGAATGGATACGGTTATCTCTAGATGTGGACATGTTATATCGACAAGAGAATATATGCTGACCTGAGAAAATAGGCCATGTTTACTTCTTCTTGGAATTCTCTATTCCATAGATCCATAAATGGATTCCCGAGGTCGGTTATATTGACTAAGAAATCCCTTGTTTATACCGAGTATATTTCAATAATTTTTGGGACAAGATGATGAAGATGGACCCAAAAACAGACAAATTACATGGACAAGAAACAATTGATAATATCAAAATCGCGATCAAGACTTATAAAGAGAACACCAAAGAAGCAATGATGGCAAATGCTTCAATCAAATATATTACCAGAAAGATCAATTTTCAGCAAAATAATAAAGAACAAATGATAGAAGAATATCTGAAAGATGTTCGTCAAAACCTGCTACAATCAATAGAACAAGTGGTTGATGAATCAGATACTTCCACGAAAAGTGATACGGGACATTCTATTAATAACAAGACCACATAATTAATGATTCACAAAGTGAAGAATCAATGAAAGAAGTTAACCTTCAAGATGTAAAAGATTTTCTGCAAAAACTCAAAAGAAAAGAAGCAACGGATTAAGTAAGATAGGGGACCCCACATGGAATAACCATGGGACCAGCAGACAAAACAAGATGATAGACCCAGATAATAGATCCCACAAGTCATAATGATGGGACCCAGGACATGGACCCAAGACAGCGATAGCAGTCACTGTACACTGATGTGTGTACTGTAGAAAATATTATACAAAGAAATTTTTATTTTTTTTATTTAAAGAGGCCCTTTCCTCAGTTTTAGAGACACGAGAAATTTTCAGTTTTATTTTCTCTTTCTAGATTTGCTCTGCCTTCTCTCTAAATGAAGACAGTTTTATAAAGTTCATCATCTTTCATTTTTGTAAAGAAGAAATCAAAAATCGCCTAAAGTTTTGGGCACAACTCTCAGGTACAACCTCCTTCTATTATAGTTTCTTCTCCGATGGCCAGACTTATAGCCGACTAAATCTATATCTATGTTGAATACGATACTTCTTAGCTTCATATTAACGATGCACTAGGCTTAATTATAATCAAGAGATTCTAACTATGAATAGTAAACTTATATTATGTAAATCTTTAGCTTGGTTCTAAGATGGTGGTACAGTCGTGCTATATACTGCAGACTTCAGATTTGCCTTAGTGGCTACGTCTAGCGTCTGGTGATAAGGCCGTTTATTTTGAGTTGTTTAAGGCCATTGAGATCCCATTGAATCCTTCGGGATGTCCTAGACATATGGTCTAAAGTCACTGCAGTACTTAGTTACTGACAGGCCCCGTGCTTGGGTAAAAGTTTTACCATACAGCTAATTATTTACATAATCATAAGGCTAAAGATTCATATCATAGAATCCCTTAATTTTGATTCTTGTTAACAAAGCAAGGATACAATTTTGATCGGTCTAGTGACGCCGTGCGGAGTACCGCCAGATATATATATATAT
>MCJB01049189.1:18130-55597 GCA_002018475.1 Nicotiana obtusifolia
TATATATATATATATATATATATATATATATATATATATATATATATATATGTGCCAATTAGTATAAATATTTTAAAGCGATTTGGATATTCTTCAAATAAGTGTGCAATGAGTTACATAAACTTTACAACAACAACAACATACCCAGTATTAAGTAGTGTATACGCAGACCTTACCCCTACCTTGTGAGGATAGAGAGGCTGTTTGCATTAGACCCTCGGCTCAGAAAAGCATAAGCACTACATTAATGAAAATATAAACAAGAAGGGACAGTACCAAAAAGTCATATAAAAGCAGAATAAAAACATTAAGATAGTAAGGTGATCAACAATGAGAGAAAACAACGGTTAGTCATAAAAACCTATTACCAACAGAAAGCGAGATTGCGTGCCAATACTACTGTTATGAACACTCTAGACTACATACTCTACTACCCTAATCCTTGACCTCCATACCTTCCTATCAAGGGTCATGTCCTTGGTTAGTTGAAGTTGAGCCATGTCTTGCCTCATCACCTCTTCCTACTTCTTCTTTGTCCTACCTTTACCTCTCTGTAGGCCCTCCAATGTCAACCTCTCACACCTCCTCATTGGGGCGCCTATGCTCCTTCTCCTCACATGACCAAACCACCTAACCCGCGATTCCCGCATCTTGTCCTCAATAGGGGCCACACCTACCTTGTCGCGAATAACCTCATCTCTGATCCTATCTAACCTGGTGTGTCCGCACATCCATCTCAACATCCTCATCTCTTCTACCTTCATCTTCTGGACATGAGCGATCTTAACTGGACAAAACTCAGCCACATACAACATCGTTGGTCTGACCACCACTTTGTAGCTTACCCTCAAGTTTCGGTGGCACTTTCTTGTCACACAAAACACCAGAAGCGAGTCTCCATTTCATCCATCCCACCCTATTACAATGTGTGACATCTTCATCAATCTCCCCATCCCCTGAATAGACCCACGGTACTTAAAACTTCCTCTCCTAGAGATGACCTACGAGTCTAGCCTCACCTCCCCTTCCCCTCCTTGAGTCTCGCCACTGAACTTACACTTCAAATTTTCTGTCTTTGTCCTGCTCAACTTGAAATCTTTAGATTCCAAGGTCTGCCTCCATACCTCTAATTGCGCGTTGACACCCTTTCGTATCTCGTCAATCAATGCAATATCATTTGCAAATAGCATGCACCACGGTACCTCCCCTTGAATGTGGTGCGCCAGTACGCATCGCAAAGCAAACAAAAAAGGGCTGAGTGCTGACCCCTGATTGTAATGACCCGATTGGTCATTTTGAGAGTATTAGCTTCGAACCCCTATTTACCGCTCCTTCTATTTCATTTTACATGACTCGCCGAGAGGTTTGGTTTTTGGTTTCGGAGTGAATGAGACACATAGTCTCTAAAATGGAAGCTTAAGTCGTAGGAATTGACTGTAGTTTAATTTGTGTGAAGACGTCTTCAGAATAGAGTTTTGAAGGTTCCTATAGCTCCGTAGGGTGATTTTATTTTTAGGAGAGTGTTCGGATATTAATTTGGAGTTCCGTAGGTCATTTTAGCACCAATTGGCGAAAGTCAAAACATTGGATGATTTTTGGGAAGTTTGACCGAGAGTGGACTTTTTGATATCAGGGTCGGATTTCGAATCTGGAAGTTGAATTGTGACTTGTGTGTAAAATTTGAGGTCAATCAAACTTGATTTGATATATTTTGGCATCGGATGTAGAAGTTTTAAGTTTTAAATTTTATTAGGCTTGAATCGATGCACAATTCATGTTTTTAGCGTTGTTTGATGTGACTTAAAGGCTTAATTAAGTTCGTATGATGTTTTAGGACTAGTTGGTATGTTTAGTTGAGGTCCCAAGAGCCTTGGGTTGATTTTGGATGTTTAGCCGACCAAGTTGAAGTTTAAAGAATGGTGGAAGTGCACTAGTTCTGGTGCAATCGCACATGTGCAAGATTGACCGCAGGTGCGGGCTTGCAGAAGCATGAGGCTAAGAGCAGAAGTGGAACTGGAGAAGGTGGCCAGGAGGCCTGTTGGTCGCAGATGCGGACGAGGTCCGCAGGAGCGCGTGCGCAAAAGCGCTCCGTGGTCGTAGAAGTGGGAGCGCAGATGCGGCTGTCTCTTCGTAGAAGCGCACACACAGGTGCTCTTAGGGTGCCAGAGAAGCGAGATTTTGTGACCTAAGTAATGGCCTCACCTGCAATGGAATTTCCGCAAGTGCGGAGCCGCAGATGCGGCTAAGGCCTCGTAGAAGCGAAATTGCTGGGTAGAAAAGGGCCAATTCCGAGGGTTTAATTTCAGTCTTCATTTTTTAACCTAGATAGCTCAGATTGGGTGAAATTTTGAGGGTTTTTCAGAGAAAACATTTGGGTTCTTGACTTGTTTTTGATTTATTTGCAATAAGATATCATTTATTCTTTATTTGATTAAGGATTTGGGTTGAGAAATTTGTGAAAAAGGTGGAAAAATCCTTAGGCCGAATTTTGAGGTTTTGATTGAGAATTTTGTATCGGATTTGAGTAATTTTGGTATGGGTGAACTTGATATCGAATGGGCGTCCGTATTTTTGTGGCTTTTTCCTAATTCTGAGACGTGGGCCCGGGTCGACTTTTTGAGGCAATTTTTCAATTCTTTGTTGAAGTCGTAGTTTCATTATTTAAATTAGTTTCTTGTAGTTGTATTTATAGTATGTAATTGCTTTTTGGCTAGATTTGGGCCGTTCGGAGTCGAAAAATCGAGGGAAAGACATTCTTATTGACTGATTGAGCTTGATTTGAGGTAAGTGACTTGTCTAACCTTGTATGGGGGAAATCCCCTTAGGATTTGGTACTATTGTAACAATTTGTGATATGTGAGTGCAGTGTATGCGAGGTGACGAGTGCGTACACCGGCTAAATGTGAAAATTTCGGTTCTTGCTGAGTAGTCTTCTTTTAAATTCCTTAACTGAGTTGCCATAACATGTGTAGCTGTCATGTTTAGCCTAGTATCGCATGTCTACGTGTCTTAACTCTTACAATGAAATTTGTGCAACATGCTTAATTGAATTACTTGTTTCCTTGATTATTGTATTTGGTTTTTAACTATAGGATTCCTTGCCGTAAATTGGTTTCTCCATAATTTATGAGATGCATATTTACTTTTGGGACTACGAGGCGGTACCTCGGGAGCTCCCACTGTCGTGTATTTACTTTTGGGACTACAAGGCGGTACCTCAGGAGATCCCCTGTTTCATATTTACTTTTCGGACTACGAGGCGGTACCTCGGGAGATCCCCTGTTGTGTATTTACTTTTGGGACTACGAGGCGGTACCTCGAGAAATCCCCTTGTTGTGTATTTACGTTTGGGACTATGAGACGGTACCTTGGGAGCGCCCCTGTTATTTACCTTTATTTGCTGTGCTGTTACCTTTCTGAAGTTTCTCATCGTTCATTTCTCAGTCATATCATTGTATTATTATATTTTCTGCCTCATTTTCTTTTATTCCAGTAGCGCCCTGACCTGACCTCGTCACTACTCTGCCGAGGTTAGGCTTGGCACTCACTGGGTACCGTTGTGGTGTACTCATACTACACTTCTGCACATCTTTTTTTGCAGAACCAGGTTCTTCCTACCAGGCCAGATACTAGTGAGATAGCATGTACATGGAGACTTCAAGGTACATTTGCTAGCGTCCGCAGACCTTGGAGTCCCCCTCTATCCTTATTATGTCATTTTTCTTATTCTCTTTAGACATTGATGTATAGAGACACTTAGTATTTTCTCTTTGAAGCTTGTGACTTATTTCTACCAGGTTTTGAAGGTTTTAATTATTTGAATTGCAGTTTTTATTTATAATTCATATGTTGAGATTTGAGTTCAGTTTTATATTCAGTTATTCTGCAAATTGTTAGGCTTACCTAGTCTTATAGACTAGGTGCCATCACGACATCCTACAGAGGAAAATTGGGGTCGTGACACTGATGCAACCCTATCATAACTGGGAAATGCTCTGAGTCCCCACCCACCGTCCTCACTCGGGTCTTTACTCCATCATACATGTCCTTAGTCAACCTAACGTAGTCAATAGGAACACCTCTAACATCCAAACATCTCCACAAAACCTCCCTCTAAATTTTATCGTACTCTTTTTCTAAGTTGATGAACACCATATGCAAGTCCTTTTTTCTCTCCCTATACTGCTCCATCAATCTCCTAATAAGGTGGATGGCTTCCGTTGTCGAACCCTCCGGCATAAACCCAAACTGGTTCTTGGAAATAGACACATTCCTCTTCACCCTTAGCTCAACCAGTCTCTCCCAGACTTTCATAGCATGGCTAAGCAACTTGATACCCCGATAGTTATTGCAATTTTGGATATCACCCTTGTTCTTGTATACCGGAACCATCGTGCTCCACCTCCACTCTTCAAGCATCTTTTTTGTTCTAAAAATGAAATTAAATAACTTAGTGAGCCACTCCAAGCCTGTCTTGCCCGCACTCTTCCAAAACTCCACCAGAATTTCATCCGGCCCGGTCACTTTGCCCCTGCTCATCTTACGCATAGCCCCCTCAACTTCATCAACTCTAATCCTCCTACAATACCCAAAGTCACAATGACTCCTTGAGAATTCCAAATCACCCAGTACAATGCTCCTGTCCCCCTCCTCGTTCAAGAGACTATGGAAATAGGTCTGCCATCTCCGACGGATAAGCCCTTTATCCAACAAAACTCTACCTTCTTCGTTCTTGATGCACTTCACTTGATTCAAGTCACGTGCCTTCCTTTCTCGCGCCTTGGATAACCTGAAAAACCTCTTATCCCCCTTAGCCCTCGAGTTACATAAACATTGAAGAAGAAAAATATAAGCTCAAAACTAATTAATGGTGAGCCTATTATGCTTCAATAACACATACTTTATACATGAATATGAGCAATGTCGGTTATATTTGCAAGTGCTATATTCATCTTAAACTTTGTGCCATATGTTTAAGAAACTATAGCCTCCTCTTTTTTACAGTCACGCACATGTCAAAATGTTATTGTCAAATAAAAGTTGAATTTGGTAGAAGTTGTAGAGAAATTCGATCAACATATGTCTTCCTTAGGATGGCTAGAAAATTAATGTCAATTTTATGGTGTACAATTACATAAAAATAGTAGTTAATTATGGTAGAAGATAGAAAATAATTATTGAAATCAATAAATTTGATTCATATTTATAAATCATAATTGCACGCACATGTACCCTTTGTCTAATTCAAAATTATGAGACTTTTCATTTGTGAATTTGTAACGATCCGACTTATCGTTTTAAGAATTTATGCCTCGTTCAGCGACTTAAGATCTCGAACAGATTCATAATGCGTATTATGACTTGTGTGTCTGGTCGAGTTTGATTTTCAGACGATTTAGGGTCAAATTGGAAGAAAAATTCTTATTTAAGAAGCTTAAAAGAAAAGAGTTGATCGAAGATTTGACTTTTGAAAAAAAGACTCCCAAATGGAAGTTTGATAGTCCCAATAGCTCTGTATGGTGATTTCGGACTTAGGAGTGTGTATGGGTATTTATTTTAAATTCTGTAGTTGAATTTGGCTTGAATTGGTTGAAAATAAGAAATTGAAGGTTTGGAAGACTGATCGAAGAATGACTTTTTGATATCGGGGTCGGAATCCAATTCTGAAAATCGGAATAGGTCCGTTATGGCATTTATGACTTATGTGCAAAAATTTGAGGTCAATCGAACTTCATTTGATAGGTTTCGGCATTGAATGTAGAAGTTGGAATTTCTTAGTTTCATTAAGTTTGAATTGAGGTTTGATTCGTCGTTTTGATGTTTTTATACATGATTTGAGACCTCGAGTAGGTCCGTAATATGTTTCGGGACTTGTTGGTATGTTTGAATGGGGTCCCGAGGGGCTCAGGTGAGTCTCGGGGTAGTTTTGGATCATTTTTTAGGCCATTTTTAGTTGTTGGTTTTTGGCCACAGAGGTATGCATCGCGATCGCGGACAAATGGTCGCGATCGCGAAGAGCAATTCTACTGTTTGGACATTGTGAATCGCGATCGCAGAAGCCTTTCCGCGATCGCGTAGAGGAAAATTCTGCTGCACTGACCTGACTTTGGAAGCTTATGTTCTTGCAATCTATAATATATTTGGAGATGATCCAAAAATAAAAGTTGTATCCTTTTGTGTCTAGTTTTTAGAAAATCAAACCGTTTGGAATTTGGAGTTGTGTAAAAAAGGTTATGATGGATACACTACATGCTGTCTGGGAAAAGTTTGGAAATCGCAAAGAAAAAATTGTTGCTGCACAGGGTTGACAGTGAAAGCTTATATCTCGAAATCTATAAGGAATTGAGAGATGAGAAAAACATGAAATTTGTTTCTCTTGATTTATGATATTCAAAAAGTCAAACCATTTGTCATTTGGAGTTTTGTACAAAACGTTATGACCATTATACTAGAGGCTGTCTGGAAGAGTTGGGGAGTTTGTGCTTCGCGATCGCGATTGGATTTCCGCGATCACGAAGAGAAAATTTTAAGCTGGAAACTTTTGTGCTTCGCAACCGTGAAGCATTTTCCGCCGTCGCAAAGAGTAAATGTCTGGACAAAAGCTATATTTCGAGGTTTCAGTCATTTTAACATATTTGGAGCTATGAAGCTCGGATTGAAGCGATTTTTGAGGCGATTTTCAGGAGATTTTCAAGGGAAACATCAGGGTAAGTGTTCTTAACTCAATTTTGGTCAAATCACTCGAATCCATGGTTGTTTTTAACATTTAATTGGTGATTTAAGTTGAAAAATTGTGAAAACTCTCTTGGTTTAATTTGAAGATTTGTGGGTCGAGTTGAGGTCGGCATTTGGTAAAATTTGTATGGTTAGACTCGTGGTTGAATGGGCGTTCACATTTTGTAACTTTGTCGGGTTCTGAGACGTAGGCCCCACGGGCGATTTTTGAGTTAAATTTCGGATTTTTGTTGGAAAATTAGTACTTTCATATGGAATTAATTCCAATTATTTTTATCGATTGAATCAAATTAATTGTGAATAGATATGACACTTTCGGAGGCCAATTCGCGAGGCAAAGGCACAACGGAGTAAAGAATTTCACGATTTGAGGTAAGTATCATGCCTAACCTTGAGAGGGAGAAATTACCCCTTAGGCGTTGATTCTTATGTGGAAATCGTGTAATTAGAAATCATGTTACGCGAGGTGATGAGTACGTACTTGGTTACTTGGTTTATATGTGCAAATTATATCGGTTAAAATTCGTAGACACCCTTATGTATTAAATTGACAAATTATTGGAACTTAGTAAACCCTTGAATTGTCATGCCTCATTCCTTGTTTGTCGAATTTGTATTTTATATGATAATTGGTGTTATTGTCACTAGGATTTATGTGAATTCTGTGTGTTTATTGATTTGATATTTTTCTTGGTATTAAATTCATTATGGAATCCTTATCTACAAATATTATTAACTAAGTTTAAAATGAGGCATTAATTTATATTTATTAGAAACTGGACTAAAGAAGGCGTTGTCCTATGCTGAGTTACTTTTCCATCTCTGTTGTTGTTTGAGGTTTTATATACGTTGTGTGGAGCCTTGGGCTATTTTTTGAGAAATTTATTGATTTTTGCTACATCCTTGGAATTTGGTTGTGGTCAGTGAGCAAATTGTGATTGAATTGTTGTATTGTGTTGTCGTTTAAACACTCTCCTTGATGTTATTTATGCTTCCTACCTTCCTTGTTAATAATATACATGTGCTTGGTAAGGAAGAGTGAAAAGCACGAAGGGTGATACCGTACCATTTCAATTATATTATCATGTGAGGGAGAGTGTAATGTACAAAGGGTGATGCTGTGCCATTTGAGAGTGTAAAGCATGAAGGGTGATGCCGTGCCATTTCAATTATATTATCATGTGAGGAAAGGTATAAAGCACGAACGGTGATGCCGTGCCATTCTTAATATGCACGACGGATAATGGCGTGCCATTTCATTTACATTATCTTGTGAGGATGAGAGTAAAAGCATGAAGGGTGATGTCGTGCCATTATTTTTGTATTATCGTATGTTCATGGAACGAAGGGTGTTTTCGTGCAGGCGAGGACAAGAGACATACATTATATTGTGATTTCTTTTCGTTGTGTATACATTCATGCCTTTATCTTGAGATGTTATTGTGCACCTATGTTTCCTATGTGATTTGTAGTTATTGTTGCTTCCTATGTGCCTCCCACTTTATTTCTTTTACTGTTATTGGCATTTCTCCTACTTAGTTGGTACTGTTATATATATGCACGATGAGAAAGAGCTAAATGCACGAAGGGTATTACCGTGCTAGTTAATTTGATTTACATATATATCGGGTGAGAATGAGACAAGTGCAAGAAGGTAATACCATGCCATTCAACGTCTTATGTTAAATATATTTCTCACACCAGGAAAGTTAAATGAGGTGTCACATGGTAACTTTTACTTGAAAGAATTATATTCTAAAGGTATTTACCTGAAAAAGATATATTCGAAAGATAATTACTTGAAAGAATTATATATTTGAAAGATATTTATTTGAGAGAATTATATTCGTAAGATATTTATTTAGAGGAAGTACATTCGGGATATATTTAATTGTACCGATTACATTCTTAAAAATTTTATTTGAAAAACATATAGATAAAAAGATGTATATTATGAAGGACTTGATTAATTGGCTGTACTTGTGTTTATTATTCGTTTGAGCAATATTTATGGTGTTCCTATTGCCTTGCTGTTTATGTCACAAGTTGATTATTGTGCCATCACTGCTATTTATTTTCTATTATTTTTGTATGCTATATTGCACAGATTATTTGACTAGTGAATGTCTTGACTGTATCTCTTCACTACTCCACCGAGGTTAGTCTTAATACTTACTGGGTATCGACTGTGGTGTACTTATTCTACACTTCTGTATATTTTTGTGCAGAGCCAGGTATTGGAGATTTCGGACTCGGACAGAGATAGACTGTCATCACAAGGATTCAAGGTAGAGCTATTTTGTCGTCGCAGTCCCTTGGAGTCCTTCTATTTTATTGTACTATTAAATTCTTATTCGCACTGTATTGTATATTCGACCCTCGAGATAATTTCATGTATTTAGTTAGAGTTTGTGACTCAGTATTACCAGTCTTGGGAGGTTTTTTGAATGTTTTCGCTATTAGTTTCGACATTTGTGTTAAATTATATATGTTTCAAAAAAAAAAGGCTTGAATTGTTATTATAATTGACTTACCTAGTCTTAGAGACTAAGTGCCATCACGACGCCTGTGGTGGAATTTTGGGTTGTGACAAGTTGGTATCAAAGCTCTAGGTTCATAGGTTCTACGAGTCATGAACGAGTCTAGTAGAGTCTTGTGGATCGGTACGGAGACGTCTGTACTTATCTTCGAGAGGCTACAGAACTATTAGGAAATTTCCACTTCTTTCATTTCTGTCGTACGGAATTTGTTGATTTTGGAGTTTGAGCCTTTGTATCTCTATTCTCTCAAGATGGTGAGGACACGTGCTAGTGGGTCAGTTGAGCAGACACCCGCGCATTCTGCTAGGGCCGCAAGAAGCCGGGGCCGAGGTAGAGGCCGAGGAATGGCACGTGCCGCAACTAGAGTAACTGTTGTTACCCCCGGACTTCAGGAGACTTTAGCACAGTTCCTGAACATCTTAGGTGCATTAACTCAGGCAAGATTGATCTCCGTTGCACCAACTATTTCACAAATTGGGTTAGGAGCTCAGACTCTTACCGTCCGTACTCTAGAGCAGTAGGTTCACATTGGTCAGGTTCGGGTGGTGTGCCGATACAACCTGTTATTCCGGTTCAGCCTGAGATCAGGCTAGAGGCAGCAGAAGAAGAACAAACAGACTTGAGAGGTTTAAGAGGTATTGTCGACCTACTATAGTGGCACAACTGCCGAGGATGCCCAGGGATTTTTAGAAAAAGTGTCATCGTATTCTCCATACCATGAGAATTGTGGAAGTGAGTGGAGTTGCCTTTATTACATTTCAGCTGTCAGGAGCAGTGTATCAGAGGTGGCAAGTTTATTAATGAGGTAGACCAGCCGGTGCAATACCACCAACTTAGGCTTAATTTTCGACGATGTTTTTGAAAGAGTTTGTTCCCTAGACTCTCCGGGATGCGTGGCGCGCTGAGTTTGAACAGTTGTGTTAGAATATGCCATCAGGTTCAAAGAGTTAGCCTGTCATAGTCTTACTTTGGTTCCTACGGCCAGAGAGCGAGTCCACAGATTCATTAAAGGACTCAGTTATGATCTTAGATTCTGTATAACTGGGGGGCTACAAGCTGATACTTCACTTCAGCAAGTGGTGGAAACTGCCAAGATGTTAGAACGTGTTTGAGTTGAGGAAAAAGGGAACTAAGGAGACCAAGAGGCCTCGAGGTTCTGGAGAATTCAGTGGATGCTACCTGCGGTTATAACTCATTATGGCAGAGACTCGAGCAGTCGGTCAGCTCAGTCCGCACATCAGACTACTCGGGGTGCACTAGTAAAGTTCTCTTATTGCACCACCGGCACGAGATTCCTATAATGGTTATTCCAGTTATCCGGCACAGACTCAGTATGAGTAGTCGAACCCGCAGAGGGGTTGTTATGAGTGTGGTGATACTAGGCACATCATAAAAGATTGTCCCAGACTTGGGAGGGGTGGATTTCATCAAAACACTCATGCAACAGGCTTTATTCCAGTTAATACTCCACGTGCACTGCCAGTTAGGCGTAGAGGACAGGCGGGTAGAGGGCGCCCAAGAGGAAGAGGCCCCACCGTTGATATAATTTCTATGACTTGGTTGTGGCCAATACACCAAGTGGTGTCGTTATAGGTATGATTTAGTTTATAAGAAAAGGAGCACTATTCTTATTTTGATTCAATTCTGATTATCGAGGTGAGACCTCCTATCGTGCTCCATATAGGGTGAGTTTGTGATTTATACACCACTCATGTGCTTATCCCTGTTAGGAGATTTGATGGTGTTAGCACGTGTCTATCATTTTATTTTGCACACTATTGAGGGTTATGAGTCCAAAAATGACTTTCTGTTACTCACTACAATGGGTTTTGGTGTAATTTCGGGATAATTGATTACAATTTTATGAATTATATGCCCTACCAGTATGGGGGTTCATTATGTTGTGAAATTATTTATCGGAAATTTATTTTTTTAAAAATGGAAGGATTTCGATTGGCACAATATGCATATTACTTGTGACTCAGAGCTGAGGACGGGATCCTCGTATTTTAATATGATGTTAAATATTTAAACCAGGCTACAAGCCGCGATGGAAGTTATATAAGGACGAGATCCTTGTGATGAAAATTCATGGTTTTAAATTCTCCCTTGTGAAAATTTTTGCATTATAGTACAGATAGGGAATTATGCCTGTTAGGCTTATTTGATAATTCTTGTATGTTTTTTTCTGTGCATATTTAGCCGTATTCGTGCTATAATTATTGAGTTTTAGCCTACAAGGTGAGTGCCCAGGTGGCGTTAAATATGACTCGTTAATTTGGATAAGTAATTATAAGGTCTTCATGTCTCGTGTCTCATTGTTAGTAAGGGGAAGGTTTGAAATGATATTTTAGTCAACATGAGGTTAATTGACGATGCTGTATATTATGAACAACTATAATGATCAGAGATGTGGTTATGGGCATACGTATGATGCGTGCGAGTGTAGGCACGAGTTGCTACAGCCGGTTAAGACTAATACCGTGTGTTGATATGAAAATTAGACCTTTTGAAAATGTTTGGAGTGCAAGAAAAGAAATTGGTTTTAAAGCTTATAAGTGTAGATAAAAGAAATAGTCTTCAACTGAGATGGTGTTGTCGGACTTATGTCGATTGCGGTGAAGTAGGATCACCCGTGAATATATGTATAGTAAATATACTCAGTAAATTAAAGTCCTCAGAATAATTCTTGGCACGTTCGAGGACGAATGTATGTTTAAGAGGGGGAGAATGTAACAACCCAACTTATCGTTTTAACGACTTAAGATCTCGAACAACTTTGTAATGCATATTATGACTTGTGTGTGTGGTCGAGTTTGATTTTCGGACGATTTTGGATCAAATTGGAAGAACAATTCTTATTTAAGAAGCTTAAAATTAAAAAATTGACCAAAGGGTTGACCTTTGAAAAAAAAGCTCCGAAATAGAATTTCAATAGTCTCAATAGCTCCATATGGTGATTTCGGACTTAGGAGTGTGTCTGGGTATTTATTTTGAAGTCTGTAGTTGAATTTGACTTGAAATGGAAAAAATAAGAAATTGGAGGTTTGGAAGTTTGACCGGAGAGTTGACTTTTTGATATCAGGGTCGGAATCCGATTCTGGAAATCGGAATAGGTCCGTTATGTCATTTATGACTTGTGTGCAAAATTTGAGGTCAATCGGACTTCATTTGATAGGTTTCAGCATCGAATGTAGAAGTTGGAATTTCTTAGTTTCATTAAGTTTGAAATGAGATGCGATTCGTCGTTTCAATGTTGTTTTACGTGATTTGAGGCCTCGAGTAGGTTCGTAATATGTTTTGGGACTTGTTGGTATGTTCGGACGGGGGTCTCGAGGGGCTCGGGTGAGTTTGGGGGTGGTTTTGGACCATTTCTAGGCCATTTTTAGCTGCTGGTTTTTGGCCATAGAGGTATGTATCGCGATTGCATACAAGCGATTGCGATCGCGAAGAGCAATTCTGTTGTTTGGACACTGTGAATCACGATCGCGGAAGCCTTTTCGCTATCGCGTAGAGGAAAATTCTGTTGTACTGACCTAACTTTGGAAGCTTATATCTCGCAATATATAAGGAATTTGGAGATGATCCAAAAATAAAAGTTGTAGCCCTTTGTGTCTAGTTTTCAGAAAATTAAACCATTTGACATTTGGAGTTGTGTACAAAAGGTTACGATGCATATATTATAGGCTGTCTGGGAAGAGTTTGGAAATCGCGAAGAAGAAATTGCTGCTGCACAGGGCTGACTTTGGAAGCTTTAATCTCGAAATTTATAAGGAATTGGGAGATGAGAAAAATATGAAGGTTGTAGTTTTTGATGTCTAGTTTGCAAAAAGTCAAAATATTTATTATTTGGAGTTTTGTACAAAAAGTTATGACTATTATACTAGAGGCTGTCTGAAAGAGTCAGGGAATTTGTGCTTTGCAGTCGCGATTGGTTTTCCGTGATCATGAATAGCAAATTTTGAGCTGGAAACTTTTACGCTTCGTGATTGGGAAGCATTTTCCGGGATCGCGAAGAGTAAATGCCTGGACAGAAGCTATATTTTGATGTTTCGGCCATTTTAACATATTTGGAGCTGTGGAGCTCGGATTGAAGCGATTTTTTAGGCGATTTTTAGGAGATTTTCAAGAAAAACATCGGGGTAAGTGTTCTTAACTCAATATTGGTCAAATTACCCGAGTCCATGGTTGTTTTTAATATTTAATTGGTGATTTAAGTTGGAAAATTGTGAAAACCCTCTTGGTTTAATTTGAAGATTTGAGGATCTATTTGAGGTCGGAATGTGGTAAAATTTGTATGGTTGGACTCGTGGTTGAATGAGCGTTCATATTTTATAACTTTTTTCAGTTACGAGACGTGGGCTCTACGAGCGATTTTTGAGTTAAATTTTGGATTTTTGTTGGAAAATTAATATTTTCATATGGAATTAATTCCAATAATTTGTATTGACTGAATAAAATTAATTGTGACTAGATATAAGGCTCTTAGAGGCCAATTCGCGAGGCAAAGACACAGCGGAGTAAAGAATTTCACGATTTGTGTAAGTATCTTGCCTTACTTTGAGTGGTGGAAATTACCCCTTAGGTATTGAGTCTTATGTGAAAATCGTGTAATTAGAAATCATGTACGCGAGGCGACGAGTACGTACTTGGTTTATATGTGCAAATTATATTGGTTAAAATTCGTAGACGCCCTTATGTATTAAATTGAAAAATTGTTGGAACTTAGTAAACCCTTGAATTGTCATGCCTCGTTCCTTGTTTGTCGAATTTGTATTTTATATGATATTTGGTGTTATTGTCACTTGGATTTATGTGAATTCTGTGTGTTTGTTGATTTGATATTTTTCTTGGAATTAAATTCATTATGGAATCCTTATCTACAAATATTATTAAATAAGTTTAAAATGAGGCATTAATTTATATTTATTAGAAACTGGATTAAAGAAGGCGTTGTCCTATACTGAGTTACTTTTTCATCTCTTTTGTTGTTTTGAGGTTTTATATACGTTGTGTGGAGCCTTGGGCTATTTGTTGAGAAATTTATTGATTTTTGCTACATCTTTGGAATTTGGTTGTGGTCAGTGGGAAAATTGTGATATGAATTGTTGTATTGTGTTTTTGTTTAAACACTCTTCTTGAAGCTATTTATTCTTCTTACCTTGCTTGTTATTAATATACATGTGCTTGGTAAGGAAGAGTGAATAGCACGAAGGGTGATGTCGTGCTATTTGAGAGTGTAAAGCACGAAGGGTGATGTCGTGCCATTTCAATTATATTATCATGTGAGGGAAAGTGTAATGCACGAAAGGTGATGTCGTGCCATTTGAGAGTGTAAAGCACGAAGGGTGATGTCGTGCCATTTTACTTATATTATCATGTGAGAAAAGGTATAAAGCACGAAGGGTGATGTCGTACCATTCTTAATATGCACAAAGGATAATGTCGTGCTATTTCATTTACATTATCTTGTGAGGATGAGAGTAAGCACGAAGTGTGACGCCGTGCCATTATTTTTGTATTATCATATGTTCATGGCACGAAGGGTGTTTCCGTGTAGGCGAGGACAAGAGACATACATTATATTGTGATTTCTTTTCGTTGTGTATACATTCATGCCTTTATCTTGAGATGTTATTGTGCACCTATATTTTCTATGTGACTTGTAGTTAATGTTGCTTCCTATGTGCCTCTCACTTTATTTTTTTTACTGTTATTGGCATTTCTCTTACTTAGTTGGTACTGTTATATGTATGCACAGTGAGAAAGAGATAAATGCACAAAGGGTGTTGCCGTGCTAATTGATTTGATCTACGTATGTATCGGGTGAGAATGAGACAAGTGCACGAAGGTATTACCGCGCCATTCGATGTGTTATGTTGAATATATTTCTCACACCAGGAAAGTTAAATGAGGTGTCACATGGTGACTTTTACTTGAAAGAATTATATTTGCTTGAAAGAATTATATTCGAAAGATAATTACTTGAAAGAATTATATTTGAAAGATATTTATTTTAAAAAATTATATTCATAAGATATTTATTTAAAGAAAGTATATTCGGGATATAATTAATTGTATGGATTACATTCTAAAGATTTTTATTTGAAAAACTTATATATAAAAGATGTATATTTTGAAGGACTTGATTAATTGGTTGTACCTATGTTTATTATTTGTTTGAGCAATATTTATGGTGTTCCTGTTGCCTTGCTGTTTATGTCACAAGTTGATTATTGTGCCGTCACTGCTATTTGTTTTTATTATTTTTGTATGCTATATTCCACAGGTTATTTGACTAATGAGTGTCTTGATTGTACCTTGTCACTACTCCAACGAGGTGAGTCTTGATACTTACTGGGTACTAACTGTGGTGTACTCATACTACACTTCTGCATATTTTTTTGCAGAGCCAGGTATTGGAGATATCGGACTTACAGAGTTAGACTATGATCGCAAGGATTCAAGGTAGAGCTATTTGGTCGTCGCAATCCGTTGGAGTCTTTCCATGTTATTATACTGTTAATTTCTTATTCGCACAGTATCGTATATTCGACTCTCGAGATAATTCCATGTATTCAGTTAGAGTTCGTGACTCAGTATTACCAGTCTTGGGAGGTTGTTTGAATATTTTCGCTGTTAGTTTCGACATTTGTATTAATTTATATATATTTAAAAAAAATGGCTTGAATTGTTATTATAATCGGCGTACCTAGTCTTAGAAACTAAGTGCCATCACGATGCATGTGGTGGAATTTTGGGTCATGACAGAATTAGATAGAGAATATTAGTTGAATTGCATAAATATAGTAATTTTAACACGCCAATCATATGTCAAATGTTGATAGTCTTGATGTTCTAATTAGTCGTACTTCACCGAAAATTTAATACTTCTATAAATTTGAGAATGATTCACACAAATTAATTTTTCAATGAGATTTAAAATATTATCTCATAAGTTTTTAAGTGGAAATTTTCATATTGAAGAAAATTAAAAGATAATAAAATTTATGAATAAAATATGTCACAACAACACGTAAGTAGGAACCACGGATATTTTGTGTGTGATCAAGTTTGCCACCATAGCCACTTTGTTGTGCACCTTTATAGAGTATAATGAAAAAAATGCTATAATGGCAAAAATATTATAACTGATGAAGATGAAAGAAACAAACAATCAAAGTTGAATAACTAAGAAAATTAAGCTTACAAAATTGACATGCTACAAAGTCACCAAAATTAAAATCGAACGAGCAAATAATAACAGCACTACCAAAAAAAAAAGAAAAAAGGATTGTATTATCTATTATGGCATATTGTCTCACAAGAAGGATGTGGTTCTGAAGAATACCTAAACAGTACATACACTCATAGCTTATCATCAAAATTAAGTTTTTTGCTGATAATGAATTTAACAATCATACTAAATAATAAGGCATTGGAATTAGGACAAACAAATCATTTGATGTGTTTTCTAAATGAAGTAACTGATCTAAGGCTATATGGAACGTAATAAGAATTTTGCAGTGACAATACCAAACAATCTGCAACAAACATATTCTGCACTAAGTACTATAATGGTTAATTAGCTATGATCCAAAAGTACTTAAGCGAAGTCTACAATTACATCATAAGCTATTTGAATATAGCATGACAATATAAAGGTCTTGTACAATCCTAGCTCCATATTAACTTATCATGCTCTAGATTTTCCAAAGGATTTTTCACATTAGTACTATGTTTAACTTTAGAACTTTTCAAGAGGTCACATATTCAAGAATAATAGCTTGCTAACTACGATTCAAAAAGGATGGAAAAGAAGTCAATATTTGCACCATAAAATAATTGAAACATATATATCTGTTGCAGATACTGGTGAGTGAAGACACTCTTTTGGGGGGAAAAAATTCCTTACATAAAGAATATAAAAAGGATAATGGGACAAAGATACCTTATTGTGCACTTATATAGTGTGTGGTGAAAATTGTGAAAAGAAGTTACTAATGTTGAATATGAAAGATAGAAACAACCAAAATTAACTAAGGTAATTTACACTGTTATAAATAAATAAAGAATGTAAAAAAGAAAGACGTTACCATGGAAGACGAAACAAACAAAACATAAAGAGTGAAACTCAACAATTTTTTCATACGTTGCTTATCAGATATCCTTTTTTATTCTACCTTCTGATTCTCCCTAACAGTCCAAATTTGTATTGTTAAAGCTTTTGGAAATTAAGAATTCAAGAAAAATGGAGAAGAGGGAGAAACGTTTTCCTAGTAATTACGATGAAGTAATTAAAGGAGAATGTTTCTGGAAGGAGAATATGAATGGCCTAAACCTAATTGAATCCATTGAGTTGATTTGATGAAGCAATAAAGTACTACAACACTAGCGGCTAACTTCCAATCTAATTTGAATATTATTTAATTGTAGGTTTTTTTTTCAAGAATAAAATTGTAATTCAAATTTTAAAGGATATTATCATAATTCAACTTTGAAAATAGAAGCTTTCTACTTTTAGTATAACTAGTCTTATGATACGCGCTTGGCGCGTGTGTATTATTTCAATTGAAAGAATTTTAAAATACTTTATAAATAATATATTAAAATATTATGTTTGAGTGATAAAATAAAAGTTAATTTTTCCTAAATGAAGATTTTTCATACAAGTTCTCAATCATCAGTCAATATATTCAACTAAAAGTTTATTTTAATTTTTAATTCAATTGCTTTAAATTCATAAGTTATCATGCTTCTTTTCAATTTCAGCAGTCACATATAATCCTTCAAAATTTAAGAATCTTTTTGATTTTTCTTGGAAAAGTTATTCCCTTGTTTATTTTAGAAGAATCAAACAGGATTAATAAATTGATAAAAAATAATAATTTTTTTCAAGAATAAAATGCAATTTATTTATTTTTTAATTAATAATAAATATTATATGAATTATTTTCAGCTGATTAGAAAAAGAATAAATTATTGTAGCTCATTGTATAGCCAAATTACATAAATTTTACGAAGAAAAGGAGTTCTAAACAAGAAAAAGAAAATAAACAATACTAAACCCAAAAAAGAATTTAAAAAAAAAAAAAAGAAAAAAAAAAAAGCTCGTCAAGGACTCTTATACAAAAGATTTTACAACAAAAAGATAATTATATGGTTTTCCATATCAAAGTCCTAAATATTAGGCTATTAATTAAATAATTGTCCCTAAATATTAGAAAAATAATTAATGACTTCCTACATATTAGGAAAATAACTAAAATTACTACTCTGTCCAATATAAAATAAACTCTTAAAGGGTAAAAAAGACGAACGACATTTTGCTTAGGACATTCGTACGTTTAATATAGTGCTAGTCTCTATAGACGTGCGTTGCCACGTCATCTATAGAATTATTGTCATTTAGTGGAAACTTTATGTAAGAAATAGTAATATTATTAACTGCATTAATATTCAGAACATATTTAGCTGAACTAAGACATAAAAATTGAAGTAGTAGAAATCTAACTGCATAAATTTTAATTTGCTGTCGTTCATGAAATTAATGCCAGAAGGCATGTGCTTGCTCCCTTACTTGGTGTGGTTCGTTCGTTTTTGTATCATTTTTATCTTTGTTCTCGCCGAATACAACAAAGACATGTAAAAATAGGAGTATGTCTCTTTAGTTGTTTTTACTATAAATTCCGGATAGACTTACATATAATAAGTCTCTTGTACATGAAAAACTCCTATATTACTTACTCGAGGGGATGATAAATTTTTTTTAAAAAGATATAAAATGTCATGACCCAGTTCTCCTATAGGTTGTGATGGCGCCCAGCTCCGCCGCTAGGCAAGTCAATCGCGAACTAACCACATGATTACTCTTTTTAATAAGTTTCCAAGTAATTAAATTTCATTAATTAAAAGGTTAAGAAACAACAAATTTTAAATAAATAAACGAAAGCAGCTGAGTGCAATTATAACAATAGAATAATCCAAAATCATATGTCTGCTAGTGTGTGTGCCAAGACCTGGTGTCACAAGTGTATGAGCATTAATAGATTATTCAAAACTCTAGCTACTGTCTAAAATGAAAATAGATAGAAATAAATGCAAAAGAGAGGCTCTAGGTGCTGCGAAACGACTCAGGAAGCAGCTCACCACTAGGCTTCCGGATAACGGGGATGCGCGTGAATCACGCTTAAATGCACACCTCAAAACAAAGTATGAAACGGTCGATTGCAATTATAGTAACCCAACAAAGAGTGGGGATCGAATCCACAGGGAGCTAGATGTGAGTTAGAAGTATATATTCTAACGCGTGAAATTAAATTATCTTTGCACTTCCACAAGAAAGGGTTTTGTTTCTATTTCTATTTTAAAACTAAAGATTGCAAAATAGAGAAATAAGACTAAGATAATTGTTTTGATGTTTTTCAAATAGGTAAAAGCCTAGGGATGTGACCGTTACCTGGGTGTTTACCTAATGGGATAAAAAACTTAATGCCTGTTTTGTTGATCGGGATGTATTATAGCTATCAACTCTCAATTACTCACTCAATACCTCTCGGTAATAGAATGGTTTTGCCCACTTTGGCTTTCTCAAGACCAAATGGTTAGAACACAATACAGTTGATAAAAGCTCAAGTGGTGTTAGTACTATCTCTAGGTTGAACCATTTAATTGAGTTAATCAATCTCTCGATTGACCCAATTCCTTGTTAGCCAAGTTTTTCTAGACTAAGTCTCTCTTTCTCAAGTAGAGACTAAGTCAAATCGGCATGAACTAATATATGCAGCCATTAACTCCACAAATTAAAGCATTAACTAGGCTAAATAATAAACACACAATCATAAACAAGCACTAATTTAATTACTCACAAGGTGAACACACTAGGATTGTGTCACAACCCTAGTAAAAATCTAGATACCCATGCTTGAAATTAAAGAACGAGAAGAATAAATACTAATTAAACTCATAATGTAAAGTTAAAATGATAAAATCTATAGTAAAATACACCAAAATATAGAAAACTTCCAAAAGAGGCAAATAAAAACAGCTATAGAACTTGCTGATGTCAAAAATTTAACCTAATTTTGTGAAACTCGTCTATTTATTCAAGGCTGAAAATTTCGGATAAAAATACCTTTCAGGAGGTTCTACCACCGCACAATTCCATGTGTGGTCTGCAGAATTCTTCATCTGCAGGAGTTGGTATTCTGCAGCCGCACAATTCTGAATTGCGGCCGCAAGACAACATTTCTGCGGTCCGTATATTTAGCACTGCGACCGTAAGGCCCTCTTCTGCGGCCGCAAGACAATCTTCTGCGGCCACACAATTCTTATGCCGACTGCAATTCAATGAAGCTCTGGACTTGGTTGTTTTGTCATCTCTCTGATCTTGGTCTTGAGCCCTTCTTTTGCGGCCGCACAATTCATGTGCGGTCCGCAATTTGCACGAAAATATGCTATTCTTTTTCTTCTTTGGTTGCGGTCGCAGATGAAATTCTGTGGACAGTAATTTCTTCTGCGGCCGCAAAATTTCTTCTGCGGACCGCACTTTGTTGCTTCTATGCCCTTTTTGTTGCCTTGTGCTTGGACTACTCCAACATTTCTACAATTTTGCACATTTTATTAGTTTCGGGAACTCAATTCAATGCTTTTAGACTAAAATAAAAGCTAAAAGGCGCTAATAAGTAGTCAAAATCCCCACTTATCAACTCCCCCAAACTTAAGTCTTTGCTTGTCCTCAAGCAAACAAAATAGTTCCCACCTCCACAAGTTAAGGGTCATTTCAGCCAGTCAAAGGTGAATCATTCACACATCAGTACGGACCAACAATTACCCACACTACTTATGTATTATCAACAAGGCGACAAGTTAAACATTCATGCACATATAGTTCTGGTGTGACATTTGAGCATCAGGAGTTGACTTTACTAATCAAGGAAGCTCTCTCTCTCATACAGGTCATTGTGGATTCTAAGTTCCTCCTCCTCTACTCTCCGTTTGCATAGCTCACTTAAGAATTTTAGAACTCAATCCAAATATTTATGAAAGGTTCACTCATCTCTCTTAAGAGAATGTCGCAAGTACGGCTTCAAGTATCATAGGCTTGCCCCTCATGTAGATTGCCACTAATATAAGCTTACTCGACTTGAAATCAGATATGACTTCTTTTGGGATGTAATGAAGAGCTTTTGGGTTAAGGTTGGATACAATATGGTTGAGTGGTTACACCTTTCTTTAAGCACTCCATCTTTTTATTCTCGCCTCATACCTTACCAATTCTTTGATGTATTTTCTTTTCCTTGGGGGACTAGAGAGACTTAACATTACTCTTTCTTGATCATTATACTCATATTTCTCCATGTATGGGCTCATTGCTTTTCTTTGAATCCCTTCAACTCTTCTACTTATTCATTTTTGTTGCAATTTTCTTTTGTTCTTTCCTTTTCTTTGCCTTTTCTTCTCATCATTTCTTTTTCTCTTTTTGTGCCTTGATACCCTTTTTCATTTTCCTCGTCTCTCCCACAAATTATGTTTTTAGCCATTTGTTTCAGATGAGTGTTAAGGAAAGCTGGGGTGCCAAGAGAGAGTTACAATAAAACGGGTAAAGGCTTGTAACATGATTTTCAAATGAAAAAAGCTAAAGGCTCGAAGAGGTTGACTAGGGATGACATCATTGGTAGGCAATAAATAACTCAAATGGGCCAAGAAAAGCCTACACTCACTTCTCAAGCCAAGCAAAACTTAAGATTTCGCCTTGAAACACATTCGGGGCAAGTTCTAGACCTTTCACACAGGTACTTGAACTAACAAAGCAGCATCTCACCCCTCACGCAACTGGGTTGTTAAAGAGGAATGAGCCGAGGGCCCACAACGACCACATTCAAGATTTAAAATCACTCTGGTTCGATTGACTAAGTCAACACAAGAGTCACAAAGTCACTAACTAGAGCTTTTTCTTTCAAGAACCTTGTTTCTTACCATAAGCACGTAATTAAGTGTGTTGGTACCAAGTCAAGCATGTTTGAATCTTCGAGCATAACTTAATTAGGTCTTTTTATTCATTACTGCTACTATTATTACCTAAACACAAAAACGGACTCAGTCCCTTAAGAAGGTTGTCACGCCATCTATCGTTGGGAAGAGTCACCTGGTTCACACAATTACCTTTGGAAAGAACCGTGGCATTAAAAAAACCAAAGGCTTATTATCTACTAAGACATAAAAAGAAGCTACTAAATCAAGAAAAAGCTATTAATTCAAAAAGAAGCTAATCTCTAAACACTAACTAATAAGAAAACAAACATAAAAAAGCTACAAAGCAAAAACTATTGAAAGCCTAACGAATATACACAATAGGGGAGAAGGAGAATATACATCCTAATGAGAGAAGAAGAGAAAATATATACAGAATGTGGAAAGAGAAGAAAAATAATGTCAAGTTATTACAAATCAATTGTCTCAGAATCATCAAAAAGATTAAATAAACTCCACCCCCCCCCCCGAATAAAATTAAGCGTTGTCCCCAATGCTTAACAAAATAAGAGTAAAGGAAGAGAAAGAGTGAAGAAGACTCCCTATGGGTCCTTGGACATCTCTGTGTCCCCAGCAATTCACCACCCTCAGTCTCTTCCAACTAGATCTCCTCATCCTCAACTCTGGGAGTGACTAGGTTGGTGAACATCTAGCGCACTGCCTCGGTAGGGTCAGCAGCAGAGTCTGGCTCCTTAGACTGGCCAGTGTTGTTGGTGCTGTAGGATCTAGGTCTGGGTGGTGTGGGTCAATCAGCATGTCGAATGGAATATCTCTGCCTACAGCAAGCTTGGTAACCTGTCTCCGGAGCTTGTCCACTGACTTCTTGGAGGCCTGGCACTTTCGCATCTTCTTTAATTCGTTGCCCAGCTCTTCGATCACTGACCCATGCTGCACCAATGTAGCCATAATTGTGTTGTGGTTCTCTAGGAGCTTCTTTAGAGTTTCTTCCCCTGATGGGGGCATCTGAGGTGCCGGAATAAAAGACTATGCTGCAACAGTACTGGATAAGTCAGACAGCTTTGCAGTGGCTATCTGTATCCAGTTGTTGAGGCTCGCCAATGTCTGGGAGACTTGCAGCGTAGAAAGTGGAGCAGTATACATGGGCACCGGCGGCAAAGCCTAGGTAGAACCTATGGCAGGAACTGTTGTGGGGACTGAGGATGGTGGTGGAGGCATGGCTTCAGCACTAGATGAAGGCTCGGCCGAAGTGGATGGAATATCAACTGCCTCTACAACTACCACCGACGGCTCATCAGACTGGCCTGTGGTGGTAGACGGCTGGCCCTTTTTCTTAGGGTTGTGTGCATCCATCAGTGAGTACCATGAGAAGGACTTCTTCGGCCCCACCTTTGTGTCAAAATCCCTCTACTCTACCCTCGCGTCCGTGAGATACTATGTAATGGTGTTGGGATACGAGTAGGATGTGTCAGCTTGCCGAGTGACCACAGAGATATTAGCCGACATCACGGCACCCATATTGATAGGGTACCCGGCCATGATGGAAGCAACTAAAACAGCTCAAGGAATCCGAAGATATGACTCGTTTTGGCACGAGTATAGTCTGCTGCATACAAAGGTTTGCCACCCCTTTGCCTCACAGCTCAGCATAATCTTATGAATAGAAACCCCTGCTGTGATCCATGGTGGTGGTGGCCCAGGAGCTGCTAAAATCTCAGCTAGCCAAGGACGAGCAGCATCCCCAAGTGCACATTTCTCTAAGTACTTTGTGGGCTCGACATCATCAAATCCCAATTAAGTGTTCAATATGTGCTAATCAAATTGCACCTTGAGATTCCTCACTTTATTTACCTTTGTCCCTTTCTTGATATGCGCCACATTGGCGTAGAATTCCCGGACAAGGTACTCCTTCGCATCCACCACACTCTGGGTAAACCACATCCACCCTTTGCGTTCCCAAAACTGCCTCAAAACCGCAGGGATATACTTTTCTAAATCTTTCAACTGAAATCGTCGTTCAAGAGTGAGCGACCTCACTAGCCACCAATCACGGAAGCTGGAGAAAGCATCCAAACTGGCAAACCGATCCTCCCACACCTCTTTCTTCTTTGACCGCTCAAGGCCGGCAACTGTAGCATCTCCCCCTCTGTCATCATCGGGGATGTCCTACTGATGTCTCTGGTGCCTGGGGGACAGGTGTAGTAGAAGGCTTGGAAGCCTTACTGGCACTCTTTGAACCCTCGGAAGTGCTGTGTGATGTGGATGACTCGTCCCTAAGCTGATACCTCTCTGGCAGCCTTTACTGGACAGCGGGCTGCTCATGTACAGAGGCTGATTTTCCCTCTGATGCTTCCCTAGATGGGGCATAAGAACTGGTCTTGGAAAGGTCTACACCTCTCTCTCTCCCGGCTATTGTTTTCTTTCTGATTTCAAGCTGTTGGGCACTAGGTAAGGGTCTCTTCCCTCGTCTCCGAGAAGGGTCACCCCTTCCTGTTGAAGTGTTGCCTCTGCCTCTAGATCGAACCATTTTCTGTACCAAGAAAAGGCGATTGTTAGATGCAATTCAAGTTCAAACATACAATGAATGTAAGGATACACCAGAAGATACAGTGAGGAACACAGTAGAAACATGTTTGCATGGTAGGGATTTTATAGTCTGCAGATTTTTCATTGCGGCCCCAGAATGGAACTTGCGGACCGTACAATTCTCATTTGCGGCAGCAGAATTGGACTGCAGTCCGCACATTTCTCATTACGGCCACAACTCAGATACCATAATTATGCCAACTCTCTGATAACAGAGAATTGGCTCTTTTACGGCCACAACCTGTTTTCTACGGTTCGCACAAATTGTTTTGCGACCGGCACAATTGAGTCACCTGTTTGACAACTCTCTGATCATAGAAAATAGGTTGTTTTGCGGCTGCAATGGGATTTCTGCGGCCTGCACAATTTTCTTGCGGCCGCAAAACCATTCCTTTCTAAATTACCCTAGACTCAACTTCTGCGAACCGCACAATTTCTTGTGTGGCCGCAGATTTCAAACATTGACGAACAAGTAGTGCGTTTTGCCTAGGGCATGCAATGTTTGCATAATTTTGACATGGAAACAACATCTAAGGATGAAAATCTATTGACCCAGTCCCCCTAGAGAATTTTCCGGGCTACCCACTATAGATTTACCCCACATGGTTGTTCAATTAGACTCAACAGACAAATAGTCAAATGTTTTTACTAAAAATCTAAAAATTAAAAGAAATTAACAAGTTTATAAAGCATACAAGATGTGAATGAGTGCAAGAAATGAGTGATCGCAGTTGCTAGGTGTGTGGGCAGATGATTTAATGAGAAATTTCAAATTTGTGCAAGTTTTGAGCTCAAAGAAGGAAAAAGGTAACAGTGCCCTAACCTCTCTATTTATACTGTTTGATGCTTACCAAGGGAAGGGAAAGTGAGTGCGACCGCAAAATTCCAATTGTGGTCCACACTCTGTACCTGGGGGCTCAGTTGCCTTTTCATTTTGCGGTCTGCAAAATTGTGTATGCGGCCGCAGATTTTGTTGCGGACCGCAGAATTTTTGGTGCGGCCGCAGAATGGCCATTTTACTGATAGACCAACTTCAGAGAGTTGTCATTTTCCACATTCAATTTGTGCGCTCCGCAATGTAATTGTACGGTCGCAAAGCACCTTTTAGCTACAGCAACCATAATTGTGTTGTCCGCACAATACAATTGCGGTCCGTAATTCTTTCCATAGTTAACCAAATTTCTGGGCACAATTCCTGTAAAGCACACTCATTATATAACACACTTCAAATCTAGTTAGCACAAAAATAATACCTAACTACAAAAGAAGAAAAGAAACATGGGTTGCCTCCCAAGAAGCGCCTGATCTAACGTCGTGGCACGATGCAGATTACTATCATTTGAAATGAATCACCGCCACAATGTGACCATCACCAACTTTTCCCAAATAGTGCTTCACCCAGTGACCATTGACTCAGAATACCTTATTGTTTTTGTTCTTCAAGTCCAATGCACCATAAGGTGTCACACCCATAATTTCAAAGGGACCACTCCATTTAGACTTTAGATTTTCGGAAACATCCTCAATCATGAATTAAACAACAATACAAGATAACCCACCTTGAACTCTTTATTCCAAATGAATTTTTCATGAAGATATTTCATCTTTTCTTTGTACAAGGACGAACTTGTATAAGCATGGTACCGGAACTCATCCAATTCATTCAAATGTCCCTCAAGTTAGCGGCTACATCCCAATCAAGATTCAACTTCTTTAGAGCCCATATGGCTTTGTGCTCAAGTTCCACAGGAAGATGACAAGCTTTGCCGAACACCAACCGGTATGGAGACATTCCGATAGTAGCTTTGGAAGCAGTCCGATAAGCCCACAGTGCATCATCAAGCTTCTTGGACCAATCTGTCCGGTTAGCATTCATTGTTTTGGACAAGATAATCTTTATCTCCCGGTTGGAGACTTCCACTTGACCGATAGCTTGTGGATGGTAGGGAGTCGTAACGTTATGAGTAACACCATACTTGCTAAGTAAAGTGTCAAAAGCCTTGTTGCAAAAATGCAACCCCCCATCGCTATGATAGCCTGCGAAGTACCAAACCTTGTGAAAATATTCTTCTTCAAGAACGCCACCACACTCCTCGCTTCGTTTTTGGGTAGAGCAATGGCCTCAACCTATTTAGACACATAATCAACTGCGACCAAGATGTAGGTGTTTCAACAAGAACTCACAAAAGGACCCATGAAGTCAATACCTCACATATCAAATATATCAATCTCCAAAATGGTAGTGAGAGGCATTTCATTCTTCTTCGAGATTCCACCCGCCCGTTGACATTCATCATAATTTTTCACTAAATCACTTGCATCCTTGTAAAGAGTGGGCCAATAAAAATCGTAACTTAGCACTTTGGCCGCCGTTCTTGCTCCACCATGGTGACCACCATATGGCGAAGAATGACAAGCCCCAAGAATATCACTTTGCTCTTCTTCCGGTACACATCTTATAATTACCCCATCTGTACAAATCCGGAAAAGGTACGGCCCATCCCAATAATAATCTTGACAATCCCGTTTGAGCTTCTTCCTTTGATTTGAAGGGAACTCATCAGGAATAACTTCACACACAAGGAAGTTTGCTACATTCGCGAACCATGGCACCTCCTTCATTGAAATAGCCCAGAGTTGCTCATCGGGGAAGAAGTCACTGATTTCACCATCATGCGACCTCCCCTCCTCCTCCAAACGAGACAAGTGGTCTGCCACTTGATTTTCACTCCCTTTTCAATCTTGGATGTCAATATTAAACTCTTACAAAAAAAAGCACCCATCTCATCAACAGAGCTTTGGAATCTTTCTTGCTCATAAGATAGTGAAGTGTCGCATGATCCGTGTGGACAATAACTTTCGCACCCATCAAGTATAGGCGGAACTTCTCAATTGCAAACACAATGGCAAGGAGCTCTTTCTCTGTGATGGTGTAGTTGACTTGGGCACCATTCATGGTCTTATTAGCATAGTAGACTGGATGAAAAATCTTGTTGATGTGTTGCCCCAAATCAGCTCCAATCGCTATGCCACTAGCATCGCACATGAGCTCAAAAGGGATACTCCAATTAGGTGCGGTGATAATGGGAGTGGTTGTCAACTTGAACTATAACAATGCAAAGGCTCTCATGAAATCATCATTGAAGTGAAACTTAGCATATTTCCTAACAGCTTGCACAACGGGTTCACCACTTTAGAGAAATCCTTGATGAAACGCCGGTAAAACCCCGCGTGGCCTATGAAACTCCGCACGCCTATCACCGAAGTTGGAGATGGAAGTTCAGAAATCACCTCAATCTTTGCCTTGTCGACTTCAATGTCATTCTTTGAGATCTTGTGGCCAAGGACAATGCCTTCCTCGACCATGAAATGACACTTCTCCCAATTTAGCACCAAATTCGTTTATTTACATCTTGCCAATACTTTATCCAAATTTTCCAAGCAATCATCAAAGGAATCCCCAACCACCGAGAAGTCATCCATGAAAACTTCAAGGTAGTCCTCCACCATATCCGTGAAGATAGCCATCATACACCTTTGAAAATTCGCCGGTGCATTACATAAACCAAATGGCATCCGCTTGGATGAGGAGGTACCATATGGACATGCAAAAGTTGTTTTCTCTTGATCTTTCGAAGCAATAAGGATTTGGTTGTAGCCCGAATATCCATCTAGAAAATAATAGAAAGCACGGCCGGCCAACCGATCAAGCATTTGCTCAAGGAAGGGAAGTGGATTATGATCCTTGTGACTTTGTTCAGCTTGCGATAGTCCCCACACACTCTCCACTTGGTCGCCGTTCTTGTGGGAATCAACTCGTTCTTGTCATTGGTGACCACCGTCATGCCCCCCTTCTTTGGGACACATTGCACCAGAGAAGTCCACGAACTATCGGAAATGGGGTAGATAACCCCGGCATCCAACCACTTGATAATCTCCTTTTTGACCAGTTCTTGCATAGCCTCATTGAATCTCCTTTGATGTTCAATAGATGGTTTGGCGTCTTCCTCCAGGTTGATCTTGTGCATGCAAAATGCGGGGCTTATTCCCCGAATATCCGCCAATGTCCATCCAATAGCCTTCTTCCTCTTATGTAGCACCGCTAATGTAGAGTCACGTTAGTCAAACAAGAGGAAAAAATAACCGATAAAGTAGAACAAGGGCCAAGAAATTCATACCGAAGATGTGAAGGCAATGGCTTCAACTCCAAGGTCGGAGGCTCATTAATTGACTTTGTAGGAGGAGTTATCTTATTTTCAAGATCCAAGGAGAGTTTCAGGGGTGCATAATTGTACGACCCCATTCCTTGCAAAGAATTCACACATTCCACGAAGCCATCCATCTCGTCATCATCAAAGTTGAGCAAGACGGCCTCCAACATATCACCCACATTGATCATGGCACTTGTATCATCAACAATCACATTGGTCACCAAGTCCACAAAATAACACACTTCATTGCTATTTGGTCGCTGCATAAATTTGCACACGTGGAATACCACCTTTTCATCACCCATCTGGAAAGTGAGTTCTCCGGCTTCCACATCAACAAGAGCCTTCCCTGTAGCAAGGAAAGGTCTTCCAAGAATAATCAGGACCTCATAGTCCACTTCACAATCGAGAATGACAAAATCTGCCAGAAGAATGAATTTATCAACACGAACCAATACATCTTCAATCACTCCCAACGGTCTCTTCATGGTGCGATCGGCCATTTGTAATCTCATAGATGTGGGTCTTGGTTGCCCAATTCCCAAAGTCTTGAAAACCGAATAGGGCATCAAATTGATACTTTCCCCAAGATCAAAAATAGCTTTAGCAAACTCGGCACTTCCAACAGTACAAGGGATTGTGAAAGCACCGGGATCCTCAAATTTAGGAGCCACTGAATGCACAATTGCACTCACTTGATGAGTGACTTTGATAGTTTCAAAATTCATCGACCCCTTCTTTGTCACCAAATCCTTCATAAACTTTGCATAACCAGGCATTTCTTCCAAAGCTACAACTAATGGCACATTGATCGGGAGACTCTTCATCATGTCAATAAACTCTTTGAATTGATTCTCGCCATTTTTCCTGGCAAGCCTTTGAGGATATGGAGGAGGAGGTTTAAACACTGGTGCCTTAGCCTTTTGCACTACTGGTTTCAGTAAGTCAATAACGTAATCCCTAGACGGGTTCACTTCCTCTTAAGTCTCTTCCATATTGTCATCAATATCAATCCAAACTTCATTATTTGATTGCATCACATTGCTCGGGACCTCTTCTTCTGTACCACTTGCTCATCATCAACAAGTTGCCTTTGACTTAAGGTGGGTGCATTCCTACCTCTTCCACTTTTGGTAGTAACGGTCATGGCATGCCCCGTGTTGTTCCCACCCTTTGGGTTCACCACTGTGTTACTTGGTAGTGTCCCCTTAGGACGAGAATTTAGAGCTTAAGAGATTTTTCCAATTTGAACTTCTAAGTTGCGGATCGATGTATTGTGTGAGGAAAGTTGGGCATCGGAATCGGCATTCTTTTCCATCATTTGCTTGAAATGTTCTCAATACGCCCCATCTCATTGGTTGAAGAACTAGGACCATGGGAAAGATAAGGAGGTGAATTGCTCGGTCGTTGATACATCGGGGGCCTTTGAAAACCCAACTCTCGGTTGCCTTGATTATTGCTCCATCCACCTTGGTTGTTACCTTCCCACTTACCTTGATTATTTCCATTCAATTTCCTTAATTGTTGTTGTTATGCCAATTCCCTTGATTGTTTCCACCATTCCAATTACCTTGCATGTTAGAATTCCAATTGCCTTGATTATTTTGAGGTCGCCATTGTTGTTGATTTGGGCCTTGAAAATTATTTCGTTGCCCTTGAAAATTGTTCACATATTGCACCTCCTCTTCTTAGTCATTGTAAGAATCATCTTGATCAAACCCACTATATTCTTGCACAAAATTATCCACTCGTTGTTGCACTTGTGGACCCTTGGTTTTCCGTTTGTTCACCATCATGTTTACTCCTTCCATGGCATTGACTTGCCTAGGATTTTGCACTTGTTGAAGTTGAGCCTTTGCTAGTTGATTTACGGTGGTCGTCAATTTGGCTATGGCTTGCCCATGGCCATGCAACTCTTTGGGGAGGTGAATCACGTTGAGACCACCTTGTGTAAATTTAGCCCGAGATTGCCATGTCGATGATGTGTTCGCCATTTCATCTAAGATCTCACACGCCTCCGCATAAGGCACGGTCATGAAGTTCCCACCGGCAAGTTGATTCACTAGAGATTGGTTGGTTGTGTCGATCCCGCGATAGAAAGTTTGTTGAATCATGTTCTCCGTCATATCGTTGTTGGGACATTCTTTAACCATTGTTCTATATTTCTCCCATATCTCGTGTAGTAGTTCATTGGGCTCTTGTTTGAATGCTGGAATCTCATCCCTAAGTGTAGTCATGAGCCCAAAAGAGAAGTACTTAGAAATAAACTTTTCCGCCAATTCATCCCAAGTGTGAATAGAATAGTTCGGCAAACGTTCCAACCAATCTAAAGCTTTCTCCCGTAAAAAGAAGGGAAAAAGCCTTAGCCTCAAAGCATCCTCGGAGATATTTGTTTGCTTACTCCCCCAACACGTGTCCACAAACCCCTTCAAATGTTTGTATGCATTTTGACCTGGAGCGCCGGTGAAGAAGCCTCGTTGCTCTAGCAAAGTAAGCATCACATTGGTTAATTGAAAGTTGCTCGCCCTAATAAGGGGATGGACTTTTGCACTTGCATATATTTTATTGGGCAACACCCGGTGTGGAGCCACTCGTGGTGGAGGTGGGGGTGGAACGGGCACATTGTCATGAGGCACTCGACCTCTTCTATTGGCTTGAGGTTCAAGAGGAACCTCATCCACTTGATCTTCCTCAATATCCACATTCCCCAAAGAAAGATATTTCCGAGCTTATTGTTTACCTTGGTTGCACCTACAATTTCTCAAACACGTTAATAACACGGAAAGAAAAGAAGATATTCCAAAAAACACACCCAAATATATAACTAACACCGTCTTTAACTCTGGGGCAACGGCGCCAAAAATTGAATCGCGCTCAAATGCACACCTCAAAACAAGGTACGAAACGGTCGATTACAATTATAGTAACCCAATGAAGAGTCAGGATCGAATCCACAGGGAGCTAGATGGGAGTTAGGAGTATATATTCTAATGCATGAAATTGAATTATCTTAATTTGCATTTCCACAAGAAAGGGTTTGTTTCTATGTTTATTTTAAAACTAAAGATTGCAAAATAGAGAAATAAGACTAAGATATGGACTTGGGCTGTTTTGTCATCTCTCTGATGTTGGTCTTGAGCCCTTCTTTATTGTGCGGTCAGCAATTTGCACGAAAGTCTGCTGTTTTTTTTTCTTCATTAGTTGCGGCCTCAGATGGAATTCTGCGGACCGTAAGTTCTTCTGCAGACCGCACTTTGTATGCTTCTGTGTGCTTTTTGTTGCCTTGTGCTCGGACTACTCCTCTTTGAGCCGGATTTCATCTTGAGAATCCAACTTCTAACATTCCTGCAATTTTGCACATTTTATTATCAAAAATGCAATTCAATAGTTTTAGACTAAAACAAAAGTTAAAAGGCCCTAATAAGTAGTCAAAATCCCCACTTATCAGCGCCCTGGTATGATCGCCAGATGCACCTACCTCAGATCCTGCACGGTCACTGCAAAAGTGTAGCGTAAGTACATAAATAACATGTACCTAGTAAGCATCAAGTCTAACCTCAAAGTAGTAGTGACGAGGGATCGACATCGACACTTACTATGGGCCAACAATAATAAATGAAGAAGTTCGAAATAAGCATGGGTTATGCATACCATTACAACAATTCAATAACAACCAGGAAATAAATAATTCCTTTACACATGATAAATCTCAAATAACTTTCTGTCTGATATTATTTTAACCTCTAAAACCATGAAATAACATCAAATATAAAAATTAAAAATTCAAGAATTATCACGCACGATTATGCCGAGGTCGTACGGTCCGATCCAGAATAACGTGTACATTACTGAGGGACGTCCGGCACGGTCCGTAGATGCATCTATCTACTGACAAGACGTTCGTCCCACTCCACAAGAAGAGAAGATAATTTATAAACACTTGGATTAAAGGTTATTACAAGGCTAATACACAATTCCTATTAACGGTCAAGTATTTCGCTCAAAATTCAAGTAAGTGAAATTCGATCCTTTACAATTCCTCTAACAAGTTCCAATGTGAATTAGGCACTTTTAATAATAAGTAGGGTGCGAACATTACAAGAAATTCATGATTTGGGTCCTAAACTACCCGAACATAAGCATAATCAGTAGCTACGCACGGACTCTCGTCACCTCGTGCGTACGTAGCCCCCACAATTAGAAGCAATTATTTATTTAAATCACTTATGGGGTAAATTCCCTCTTACAAGGTTAGACAAGAGACTTACCTCGTCTCAAAGCTCACTTTCCGGTCCAAAATTTCGTTCTAAAGCCTCAACGCGGTGCCAAACAATCAAAAACTAGTCAAATGTTATATAATTTAATCAATACATGCTCAAAAATTCATAACTTAACCATTAGAGTAATTACCCAACCCAATTGAAGGATTCCAACTATTCATCCTCGGGCCCACGTGCCCGGATTCCAAAAAATTTCGAAGAAAGTTGTTATCTATAACCTCACGAACTCAAATATATAGTTTTCACTCAATTCCATAACCATTTTCGTGGTTAAATCCCATATTTATAAAAACATAGGTTTTTCATCTAAACCCATGATTTTCACAATTTTTACATGTTAAAATCTACCTCTAATCTATGTATTTAACTCACATTGTATAGAAATTACTTACCTCAAAGTGCTAGGTAAAAATTCCACTCCAAGAGCTCCAAAAAGGGCCCAAGAGATGAAAGAAAATGAGCCAAAATAAACTAAGTCCCACACTAAATGGACCATTCTGCCTCCAGCGATTTTGCACCTGCGGAGGGACGGCCGCTTCTGCGGCTCCGCATCTGCGAAAAATCATCATAGATGCGGCCCTTGCCTAGTTGGCCTTCTTCCGCATCTGCGGACAGCTGGCCCGCTTCTACGACGCGAGTGTCGCTCCTGCGACTTAGGCCGCTTTTGCGGTTGCTTCTATTGCACCTGCACATTCGTAGGTGCACGTCGTGTTGCGCATCCTAGGCTGCCCATGCTGGACTGCTTCTGCGGCTGATGGCTCACTTCTGCGAGCTCACACCTGTGGCTGGCCCTCCGCAGATCTGATTGCACCAGAAGCAGGGTGCTTCAACTGTTCACCCAAGGCTAAACGACCTCCGTGCATCGTCCGAATGGCATCCGGGGCCTCCGTGGCCTCGTCCAAACATACCAACAAGTTTGAAATCATAAAACGGACTCACTCGCACCCTCGGAACGCGGAAAATAACATTAATACTAAGAATCGCAACCCAAAACCAATAAAATCAACTTATGAACTTCAAATTCTTCCAAATTACTCCGAACGCGTCGAAACATACTTAAACTACTCGGAATGACTCCAAATTTTGCGTGCAAGTCTTAAATCACCATACGGAACTATTCTTAGGCTCGAAATCGCAAACGGGCCTCGATTACATCAAAATCCACTCCAGATCAAATTTAAAGAACTTTAAAACCTTCAAGGTGTCAACTATAAATATTAAGCGCCGAAACGCTCCCGGGTCATCCAAAAACCGATCCGAACATACACCGAAGTCCAAAATTATCATACGAACCTATTGGGATCATCAAATTCCGGTTCCGAGGTGGTTTACTCAAAATGTTGACCATAGTCAAACTTAGCCTTTTTTGCCAACCTTAAGGGATCAAGTGTTCCGATTTCAACCCGGATCCTTCCAAATCCTGATCTAACCATCCTCGCGAGTCATAAGCAGTTAAAACACATACTGGGAGTCTTATTTAGGAAAACGGAGACCTAAAAAGCAAAACGACCGATCAGGTCGTTACATAAAACTCCATAACTCTACTGCATATAAGGACCTTCGAATTCTAAATAATTGGTTCTCTGTAAGCTTTTCGGCTTTGAAGATGAATAATCCAATTATGATTAGTCAAAGCTTTACGTTTTTTGTTTAGCTTTTTCCTTTTTATTTCAGCATATAATGGCTAAATTTTTGTCGGATAGCAACAAAATAACAAAAAACTTAGATATTCATATAATCTCCATAACAACAATGCACAAAAGTTTAATCACATATCTATTCAGAAAGAGAGACTCGTGAGCAACATATAATCCCAAATAGCCATATTATCAAAATAGCGTAAAAACACAAATGGAAAAATATATGTTGCATTTTGCTGCACATGCTATTTAGTAAGATAGGTTCCCCTTTTCTTTTTTTTTGTTCCCCTCAATCTCAAAATGTTTGCACTTCTTGATTGGGTATTGTGATTTGCAATCCTGGTGTTGAAATTTTAATATTTTGGCAAGTGAAGGTTGAGATAAATTGGCAGATAAGTTTAATAATTTAGACACAAGTTGAGTTCAATTGCTATTAAAAGATAATATTTATTGACAGAAAATAAGAATTAGAGATCGAGGAGGCCACTCACCATAAAAATATATTTGGCATTGTTCCTGAAAGAATATTTTCCTCAAATCAATCTCTTCATTTGACTCCTTGTTATATACACAAAAATAGCAACAAATAAGGCTACAAAATAGGAATGAATATAGACTCCTAACTAATTTACAATACTACAAGATAATTACAATATATCTAACACACCCCCACAATCGAAGCGGGAGGTTTGCGGACGCTAAGATTGTCCCGAAATTCTTCAAACAAGACACGTGGAAGACCTTTTGTGAAAATGTCCGCTATTTGATAACGGGATGGAACATGTAAAACACGAACTTGTCCACGAGCAACCTTCTCTCGAACAAAGTGGATATCCATTTCAATATGTTTTGTACGCTGATGTTGTACTGGATTACCCGATAAATAAATAGCACTTACATTGTCACAGTATACAAATGTGGCTTTCTTAATCGGACAATGCAACTCTAAGAGAAGATTACGAATCCAACATGATTCGGAGACGACATTGGCCACCCCATGATATTCGGCCTCGGCACTAGAACGAGACAATGTGGGTTGTCGTTTTGATGACCATGAGACCAAGTTGTCTCCCAAAAACACACAATACCCGGATGTAGACCGTCGGGTGTCCGGGCACCCTCCCCAATCTACATCAGTGTAAGAGACAAGAGTGGAGAAAGAAGAGAGATAAAGGTGAAGTCCATGATCCAAAGTACCCTTAACATACCGGATTATCCGTTTGAGAGCATGAAAATGATCAATACGCGGATTATGCATATGGAGACAAATTTGTTGAACAGCATAAGATATATCCGGACGGGTAAAAGTGAGATATTGAAGGGCCCCCGCAAGACTTCTGTAAAGAGTGGGATCAGCATAAGGAGCACTAGAATCAGCACTAACCTTCGGTTTGGAGTCAACCGGAGTAAGAGTCGGTTTACATGAGGACATGCCGGCTCGTTCAATTATTTCTTCAGCATATTTCCGCTGTGAAAGAAACATACCACCCTTATGTCTGGTGACAGTAATACCAAGAAAATAATTTAAAACACCCAAATCTTTCATTGCAAATTCAGAACTGAGAAGAGCCATGATAGAACACCGAAGAGCATCAGAAGAAGCAGTAAGAATAATATCATCAACATATAATAAAATGTAAGCCATGTCCAAACCCTTGCTGTAGATGAATAAAGAATTGTCACACCGGCTATTAGTAAAACCAATAGACAAAACATAATCAGCAAAACGCTTATACCAAGCCCGGGGAGCTTGCTTAAGGCCATACAAAGACTTACGTAACAGACAAACATAATCAGGATGAGTACGATCCCTGTACCCCAAGGGTTGATGCATATAACAGTTTCCTGAAGCTCACCGTGGAGGAAAGCATTTTTGACATCCAATTGATGAATTGGCCATACCTTGGATAGAGATAGACTAAGAACAGTCCGGATTGTAGCCGGTTTGACCACCGGACTAAATGTCTCACCACAATCAATTCCAACCTGCTGTGTTTTGCCATCACCTACAAGATGTGCTTTATGCCTCTCAAAAACACCATTAGATTTGACTTTATGAGTAAAAATCCACATAGACCAAATCACATTCACATTAGGTGGACGGGGCACTAACTCCCACGTCTTATTTTTAATAAGAGCATCATATTCATCATCCATGGCCATTTTCCAATTTGGATCACGGAGTGCCGCAATCGGATTACGAGGCAAAGGTGACCTTGTAATCTCGGAAACAAAAGAATATTTCTTATTTGGTTTAAATATCCCATTTTGGGTACGGGTCACAACTCTTGGCCGCTGGAGAGGAATTTGAGTGGGCGGTGGTGCTAAATTGTTTAATGGTGTGGAATGTGTTTGGGCCAAAGGGGAAGTAGGGGGTGAGGAATGAGGTGATGGACTGTCAAGGGAGGATGGCCCAGAGGGCAGTTGGGGAGACTCAGTAGAGGGAGAAGAGGGGCTACCAGGTGGAGTAGATTGGGCCGAGGAA
>MCJB01049190.1:0-41994 GCA_002018475.1 Nicotiana obtusifolia
CCCCCCCCCAGCTTGAGCCTCATGTTGAAATTGACAAACCACCCAAGAATGCGGAGCAGGAGGAGATGTTTAGGAAGTTACAGAGTCTCGAACATTCATTGAGAAACATGCAAGGACTGAGAAACCAGGTAAGTGTGGCCTATAAGGATCTATGTTTGTTTCCCGATGTCCAACTACCTGCTGGATTTAAGATGCCCAAGTTTGACTTGTATAACGGACACAGAGATCCTGTTGCCCATCTAAGAGGCTATTGCAGCAAAATGAGAGGTGCCGGAGGAAAAGACGAATTGCTGGTGGCCTACTTCAGCCAAAGTCTGAGTGGGGTAGCTCTAGAATGGTACACCCGCCAGGACAGTAATAGGTGGTACACTTGGGACGACATGGCTCAGGCCTTTGCCTGACACTTTCAGTACAACATAGACATTGTTCCAGACCGCCTATCTCTGACCAAGGTAGAGAAGAAGCCCAGTGAAAGCTTTAGAGAATATGGGTTCCGTTGGAGAGAGCAAGCCGCACGAGTCAATCCTCCAATGAAAGAAGACGAAATGGTTAAGTACTTCCTCCAAGCTTTGGAGCCCACTTACTATGGACATTTGATCTCAGCAATTGGTAAATCTCTCAATGACGTGGTAAAGATGGGAGAAATGATGGAAGAAGGACTCAAGTCCAGTAAGATCATGAGTTATTTTGGTATAAAAGCAACCGCTCAAGCAATCCAGAGCGGTACCGGAAGTTTGCTAGGTAAGAAGAAGAAAGAAGATTTGTCTCCGGATCATGGCAGGGGCGGAGGGATTCACCTCACCAATACACCCATCCTCGACCCCGACCTCAAACCTACACCCAAGCTCCATATAATACCTCTCAACATTACTTTTCCCCGCAAAACTCCCAAGACTTAGCTAGACCACCCCAATATTTTATTCACCATGCACAGTCATATGCTCAACCCCCTCCTTACCCACAATGGCGTGCCCCCGTTCCACATAATACCTACCCGGCTCCACAAAATACCTATCCACCTCCACAACCTTACCAAAACCCTAATGGCCCACATTTTCGACCAAGGCCAGATTATAGGAAAGAGAGACAACAGTGGAAACAAACTTTTACCCCGTTGGGAGAATCCTATGCCAGTCTATTCCAAAGGCTAAGGCAGTTGGACGTCTTGAGGCCAATTGAGTCAAAAATACCAAATCCCCCTCCAAAGAACCTTGATTATTCCCTAAGATGTGCTTATTGTTCTGATGTCCCAGGTTATGACGTAGAAAAGTGTTGGCACCTGAAATGGGCCATCCAAGAGCTCATTGATACCAGCCAAATTGTAGTCCAAAACCCAGACACTCCAAACATCAACCAAAGCCCTCTACCTGCCCGTGAAGAGACACATATGATTGAAGTAGTTTACAAGGCGGAGGAGCCCGAGAAGTCTTATAAGTCCGTCATGACGATTCGGGCTAGTGAAAACAATTTGGTTAAAGATCCAGATTCCACCAAAGCAAAGCCTGTGATAGTTGAAGAGGCAACAGAAAAGCCGAGCCCGCTCAATTTGAAACCACCAATTTTGGTCGTGAAAAGGATGTCAAAAGATGTTGAAGCCAGTCCAGAAAACTTAAGAGTGATAGTGCCAGGGATTCCCAGTAAGCCTGTCATGGTTGTGAAAAGGGCCCCTATTACCCCTATCATCATTAAACCTGTAACCCAACTGCCGGTGGTTGATACCACGGCTGTTTCGTGGAATTACAAGCAAGTGATAGTGACATATAAAGGAAAAGAAGTGGAGGAAGAAGTAAATGAGACTGGAGGATTGACTCGTTCTGGGAGGTGTTTCGCCCTAGAAGAATTAAGGAAAGCCAAGACATTTAAAAATAGTCAAATGCCAGTAAAGAAACCGGTCACTGAGGAAGAGGCTGAGGAATTCCTGAGGAGGATGAAAGGGCAGGATTATTCCATTATAGAACAATTAAGGAAAACACCAGCTCAGATTTCTCTCTTGTCTTTGCTGATACACTCAGACGAACATCGCAGGGTCTTGATGAAGATTCTAAATGAGGCACATGTTCCTGATAAGATCACAGTGAACCACTTGGAAAAGATAGCTGGTAAGATCTTCGAAGCAAATAGGATCACTTTCTCGAATGACGAACTTTCTATCGAAGGTACAGAACATAACCGAGCTCTCTATCTCACGGTGAAGTGCGAAGATGTTGTTGTCTCAAGGGTTTTGGTAGACAATGGCTCTAGCGCAAATATTAGTCCTTTATCTACTTTGCAAAAACTGAAGATTGGCACCGAAAGGATCCGCTTGAACAGTGTGGACGTTCGAGGCTTTGATGGAGGAGGTAAAGATTCTGTTGGAGACATAATGCTTGAATTGTCAATAGGGCCAGTTGAATTTACTATGGAATTTCAAGTGTTAGATGTAGCTATCTCCTACAATCTGTTGTTGGGAAGGCCTTGGATACATGCTGCTACGGTAGTCCCCTCCTCTCTACATCAAATGGTTAAGTTCGAATGGGACAGGCAGGAAATAGTTGTGCACGGTGAGGAAGATTTGGAAGCTGCAACGACACAATTGTTCCGTTCGTTGAAGCTGAAGATGATAAGGGACCTTGGGTCTTTCAAACTTTTGAAATAGTGTCTGTTGATAAGATTGCTGAAGGCAAATGCATTCTGGGTCCCAAGCTGTCCTCTGCCTCTGTTATGGTTGTGACTAAAATGTTGAAGAATGGTTTTGTGCCGGGCAAGGGTCTGGGATCATCTCTGCAAGGTATTGCGCATCCAATATGCCCCAATGGAAATTATGGTACATTTGGTTTGGGATTCATGCCCACAGAAGAGGACATAAAAAGGTTTAAGAATCCAAGAAAGAAGGAATGGTCACTATCCAAGCCAATCCCACACATCTCCAAGTCTTTTGTCAAACCAGGAGCCGAAAAACCTCCAACCTCCTTAACCCCAGAACCTGTGGTCGATGTTGATGAAGAGATGGTCAAGAGGTTCCAAAGTCTTCTCAAAGAGGTCAATATGGTAGAGATTTGTGAAGGCTCTAGCGAAGCATATGTGCAATTTGTTGGCCCGTACGTGAAGCTTAGCAATTGGGAAGTTACTCCTCTCCCCACCAGGAAGGAGTTTTGGTAGTTTGCTTTATTTCTTTTCCTGTTATCTAAGTCGTTCCAGGGTTGTAATCCGGATCTTTCTTTTTAAGTTTTGCTTATCTTGACGCTCAGACCTTTCTATCCTTTTACATTCAATGAAATGCAATTTCCCGTTTCCCATTATTCTTAATAGTGTTTTATTTTTGTTTCTTTTGTACAGTTCTTTTTATGCTGGTTGCAGTGACATAACATGCATGAGGAATTTTCGGCCAAGTTCTAAAAGCCAATCTAATTCTGAAATAACAATCCAAGAAGTAGAGTATGATGATGAAATAGATTATGATGAAGAAGCTGCATTTGAACAAATCAGCAAAGAGCTAAAACAGTTTGAAGAAAAACCAAAACCTAATTTGAGTGAGACTGAAGCGATCAATTTAGGGGACCCAGATGATGTTAGGGAAACCAAGATAAGTGTGCATCTAGAACCGCAAGTGAAGGAGGAAATAAACAAAACATTGTTCGAATTCAGAGATGTCTTTGCTTGGTCTTATGACGAGATGCCGGGTTTTAGCACTGATCTGGTAGTTCATAAATTACTAACTGATCCAGCATGTCCCCCCATCAAGCAAAAGTTGCGAAAGTTCAAGCCTGATATGAGTATGAAGATCAAAGAAGAAATCACAAAGCAGCTTGCTACAAAGGTCATTCGGGTCACTCGATATCCCTCTTGGTTAGCCAACATTGTGCCAGTGCCAAAGAAGGATGGAAAGACCAGGGTCTGTGTTGATTACCATGATCTCAACAAAGCAAGCCCAAAGGATGATTTTCCATTGCCGAACATTCACATTCTGATCGACAATTGTGCCAAGCATGAGATTGGATCTTTTGTAGACTGTTACGCGGGGATCATCAGATCTTGATGGACGAGGAAGAAGCAGAAAAGACAGCATTCATCACGCCATGGGGAACGTATTGTTATCGGGTAATGCCATTTGGTTTGAAGAATGCTGGAGCAACTTACATAAGAGCAATGACCACTATGTTTCATGACATGATACATAAAGAAATTGAGGTTTATGTAGATGATGTGATCATAAAATCAAAAAAGCAGTCTGACCTTGCCAAAGATCTGAGAAAGTTTTTCCAAAGGCTCCGCAGGTACAATCTCAAGCTCAACCCAGCTAAATGTGCATTTGGTGTCCCGTCTAGGAAACTGCTGGGATTCGTGGTCAGTAGACGCGATATTGAACTGGATCCGTGAAAGATCAAATCCATTCAAGAATTACCGCCGCCAAAGAACAAAACAAAGGTGATGAGCTTGCTTGGAAGGTTAAATTACATCAGCAGATTTATTGCTCAACTCACGACAACCTGTGAGTCCATTTTAAGATGCTGAAGAAGAATGCTGCAGCCAAGTGGACTGACGAGTGTCAAGAAGAATTTGATAAGATCAAGAGGTACCTGTCGAATCCACCGGTGCTGGTCCCACCAAAGCCGGGAAGACCTCTAATTTTTTATTTGACGGTCTTGGACAATTCTTTTGGTTGCGTGTTGGGTCAGCATGATATCACAGGAAAGAAGGAGCAAGCAATCTACTATTTTAGCAAGAAGTTCACTCCCTATGAGATCAAGTACACTCTGCTTGAAAGGACATGTTGCGCCTTGACTTGGGTGGCACAAAAGTTGAAGCATTATCTGTCATTCCACACTACTTACCTCATTTCTCGCATGGATCCTTTAAAGTATATCTTTCAGAAGCCTATGCCCACGGGAAGACTTGCAAAGTGGCAGATTTTACTCACAGAGTTTGATATCATCTATGTGACTCGGACTGCGATGAAAACTCAAGCCTTGGCCGATCATTTTGGCCGAGAATCCGGTGGATGATGAATATGAGCCATTGAAGACTTATTTTCCCGATGAAGAGGTCATGTGTGTTGACGAGGTTGACCACGATGAAAAGCCAGGTTGGAGACTTTTCTTTGATGGAGCTGCTAACATGAAAGGGGTCGGAATAGGGGCTGTGCTTATTTTTGAAACAGGGCAACATTACCCAGTAACAGCCCAGCTTTGATTTTATTGCACCAACAACATGGCTGAGTACGAAGCATGCATTCTGGGTTTGAGGTTGGCTATAAACATGGGAATTCAAGAAATACTGATTCTGGGAGACACAGACTTGCTGGTCCACCAGATTCAAGGAGAATGGGAAACTCGAGATTTGAAGCTCATACCTTACCGACAATGCTTGCATGATCTTTGTCAACGATTCAGGTCAGTTGAATTTAGACATATTCCCAGGATTCATAACGAGATTGTTGATGCCTTGGCCACCCTAGTGTCAATGTTGCATCATCCAGACAAGGTTTATGTCAACCCCATACATATCCAAGTTCATGATCAACATGCTTATTGTAATGTGGTAGAAGAGGAAATCGATGGCGAGCCCTGGTTCCATGATATCAAGGAATACATCAGGTCAGGGGAATATCCAGTATATGCTACAAATGACCAAAAGAGAGCCATTCGACGTCTGGCCAGTGGATTTTTCTTGAACGGAGGATTCTTGTATAAGAGGACTCCGGATTTAGGATTGTTGAGGTGCGTAGATGCTAAAGAGGCTTCAATCGTCATGGCCGAAGTACATTATGGAGTTTGCGTTCCACATATGAATGGGCATGTATTTGCAAAGAAGATATTTCGAGCAGGTTATTATTGGCTCACCATGAAACGGGATTGTATCAGTTTTTTTCGCAAGTGTCATCAGTGCCAGGTACACGGTGATCTGATTCATTCTCCTCCATCTGAATTGCATACAATGTCTGCACCCTGGCCCTTTGTTGCTTGGGGCATGGATGTTATCGGGCCAATCGAGCCGGCAGCGTTAAACGGCCACAGGTTTATTCTGGTGGCTATTGATTACTTTATCAAGTGGGTCGAAGCTGTGACTTTCAAGGCCGTACCCAAGAAGGTAGTGGTGGATTTTGTTCATTCGAACATCATTTGCCGGTTCGGAATTCCAAAGTTGATCATCACAAACAATGCTGTTAATCTCAACAGCCATCTGATGAAAGAGGTATGCCAACAATTCAAGATCGTGCATCGAAATTCCACCCCGTATCGCCCTAAGGCAAATGGAGTTGTCGAGGCTGCCAACAAGAACATAAAGAAGATACTTCGTAAGATGGTTCAGGATTCTCGGCAGTGGCATGAAAAGTTGCCTTTTGCACTACTGGGCTACCGCACTATTGTTCGCACCTCAGTGGGTGCAACTCCTTATCTGCTGGTATATGGAACTGAGGCAGTTATACCTGCGGAAGTTGAGATTCCATCCCTTCGGATCATTGCAGAAGCCAAAATTGATGATAACGAGTGGGTCAAAACCCGGCTCGAGCAGTTGAGTCTGATTAATGAGAAAAGATTGGCTGCAGTATGTCATGGCCAACTGTATCAGAAAAGAATGGCTAAAGCATACAACAAAAAGGTGCGTCCCTAGAAATTTGAAGTGGGCCAGATGGCATTGAAACGTATTCTTCCTCACCAGGTGGAAGCTAAGGGCAAATTCGCACCAAACTGTCAGGGACCCTTCGTTGTGACGAGAGTGTTGCCTAATGGTGCCTTGTATTTAACAGACATAAAAGGCAAATGTGTAGATATGACTATCAACTCTGACGCCGTTAAGAGGTATTATGTATGATCTCTTTGCTAATTTTCAATTGTATCTTGTACTCGGCATGTTCAAAGTTGAAATGACGAAGGCATTTTATTCCGCTACCCAAACACTTTCATCCTTTGCTACCCCTTTTGAGCCTTATTTATTTTCTTTTCATAGCCCTCTTTTGGATTCAGTAACAGAAATAAGGAAAAGAAGAAGAAGAAAAGAAAGAAAAGAAAAGAAAAGAAATAAAAAGAGAAAGAAAAAGAGAAGAAGAAAAAAAAAAGAAAAGGAAAAACAAAAAAAATGAAAAAAAAAGAGAAAAAAAAAAGAAGAAAGAAGAAAAAGAAGAAAGAAGAAAGAAACAAACAAACAAAAGGAAAAAGGGAAAAATGTTTGAACTACGTTTGACCTGATTCCTTTTAAAGGATACGTAGGCAGCCTTACGGTTCGGTCTCATCAAAATAAAAATTAAATTTTCCAGCCCAGAAGAAACTGGGGCAGAAATTTCAGATGCGAAAGAACTGATTCCAAAAGTTGTAATTTTACCCCTATTTCCTCTTGAATTATTTTGAGCTTTCATGCCACCCTTTTCTTTCTAACCCTGTCCAAAAGCCTACATTACGGTCCAAAGGAAGCCCTTCCGATCAATCTTTGAGGATGCCGAGCCTAGCAAGGTAGAGACGCGATTTTGCATCAAGGGCAACACTCCATTCATGAGATGAGAGAAAATAATAAAATGAGAGAGTCTTATTGGTGAAAACCCTCACGGGCACCGTAAGGCGACGGTGAAATGAAAGAAAATATAAAATGAGAGAGTCTTATTGGTGAAACCCTCACGGGCACCGTAAGGCGATGGTGAGGCGTGAGAAATTTAAAATGAGAGAGTCTTATCGGTGAAAACCCTCACGGGTATCGTAAGGCGATGGTGAGTTGAAGGATAAACAAATGAGGGAAGCTTGTTGTTGAAAACTTTCAGGACATTACAAGTCGAGCAGGCTTGCAACTCTACAAAGAAATGGGATAAGTGAAAAGCTGGTTTTTGAGGTATGAAGTTATGCCACAAGTTGAACATGATTGGTTGGACGGACTGGGCTGATCAATCCAAAATACATGTCATGATCATTGGAGCCAGCTGTCTCCCTCAGGTAAGTTTTCTTTCCTAAAATCCCTTCATCTGTGTTCAAGTTTCCTTCTGTTCCTTTTGTCCAAAATCATTACACTTTACTTTTGAGTCCATTTCTTTTCCTTTTCTTTCTCTTTTCATGAGTTTCCTTCAAATTAGCCCATGCAGAACAAGCAGGAAAGGATTTCAAAAGTTTATCACCAGCTTCTAAATTGCGCAAAGCTGAACTCGGCCAAGCATATTACAAGGGACAAAATTTAGAATGAACGGTATGCATATAACCGAAGTTTAGGCAATAAGGTGATTCTTGAGTGTTGAGAAAATGCAAGGACGCAGCAACGTCCAGAATGAAAACACAAGGCAACATGTAAGGGCAAGAAATTCGGATCATTTAAAGATTGTGCGATCTAATCCCAATCAAAGATCAAATAACTCCTTGCTAGCTCGAAGCAGCTGATCGGGATGAAGCATGGCAGTCAGCAGAAGCAGAAGCAGATCCTCAGCAGAATTGAAACTAGAATGTATTCCCCAGCAAGAGCGGGCCCTCAGAAATGACGCCACAAACTAACCACCACGTTTTCAAACTAACAAATTTTACTTATCTGAAACAGGAAGTATGAAATTTGTCAATCCGCAAAGCCCTTGTGAAGAAGACATGTCTCAGGAAGCAAAGGTTTCTATTCAGAACTCCCCAAGAAGAGAGCATGGTTCAGGTAAACTCAGGACCCTCCTGGATAATAGGAATTTAATTTTTAGTTTTCAGGACCCTCCTGGATAATGGAAATTTAATTTTTAGTTTTCAGGACCCTCTTGGATAATGAAAATTTAATTTTTAGTTCTCAAAACCCTCCTGGATAATGGGAATTTAATTTTTAGTTTTCAGGACCCTCCTGAATAATGAAAATTTAGTTTTTAGTTTTCAGGACCCTCATAAAAAATGGGAATCTAATTTTTAGTTTTCAGGACTCTCCTGGATAATGGAATTTAAAATTCTTAGAAGTTTTTAGGTAACATAATTCGATTAATCCCCGCAAATATGTCTAGATTCCAAACTGGAGCAGAAAATTTCTTTGTTTTGTTGTTTTGTGGTAATATCAGACACCCACCTGGAAAACGAGGGAATATATTCAAGCTCAGCTAAATCCCCAGCACACTCACAGATTTTTTTTTAGCAATCAGGCGCCCACCTGGATAATGAGGGAATACATTTCAAGTTTTAGCAATCAGGCGCCCACCTGGATAACGAGGGAATACATTTTAAGTTTTAAAAATCAGGCCCCTTACTTAGATAATGAGGGAATGCACAGTCAAGTTTCAGAAATCAGGCGCCCACCTGGATAACGAGGAAATACATTTCAAGTTTTAGCAATCAGGCGCCCACCTGGATAATGAGGGAATGCACAGTCAAGTTTCAGAAATCAGGCGCCCACCTGGATAATGAAGGAATACATTTCAAGTTTTAGCAATCAGGCGCCCACCTGGATAACGAGGGAATACATTTCAAGTTTTAGCAGTCAGGCGCCCACCTGGATAATGAGGGAATGCACAGTCAAGTTTCAGAAATCAGGCACCCACCTGGAAAAAGAGGGAATCCATTTCAGAGTCGCTTCAAAAGAAGCATCAGGAGCCCGCCTGAAGGACAGGGCTATCTTTTCCAATTTTATATTGAAGATCAAGAAGAAGTTCAAGCAAGATATTAATAAAATCTTGTATTTTCCTTTTTCTCCTGATATAATTTTTCCTTTTATTTTGATGTAATGGCAGGAACCGCGGACTGAAACTTCGACAGCACTCAGCTCGAATCTCTACCTCGGTACTCTATCACTCTTCTCACTTACGAACTACACGTGGCCTGATTCCTTTATAACCAAGGATATGTAGGCAGCTCAAATACCAGGGCTCGATCACATTTTCTTTCCTTGGTCTTGTTTCCCCAAGCAGAGGTCGGGTCAACAACATGTCTTGTTGTTCTTTGCCTGAAAACACTCCATGTTTTCCGACAAAGAGGGGCAGCTGTAGACATGTAATTTTTGACCCGCGCGTCAGAATCGCCTCTAAAAGTCATAGTATTTTTAAAATAATTATTTGAGCTTATTTTGTAGGAATTCATCCTATTATTAAAATTAAGTATGTTTTAGGTACAAAATTTAGAAAATATCAAAATAGTCCCAAGCTTTATTTCAATCTAAGTCTTATGTTTTTGGTGTTTTAAAATTGATTTTCAGATTCTATTTTGATCCAATCTTATAAATTTGAGCCCAATCCAAATCCAAACCCAGTAGCCCATAAAATGATCCAGCCCTTTTCTTCCCATTTGGCGATGTAGGATAACTAATTTCTGACAAAATCTTCTAAAGTCCTCTCACTCACGCAATACACAGAAGGATCCTCACACACGCACTCACCGAATTTCCCATCATCATTCACTAACAAATTTCAGAGACTTGGGGGAATCATCTAGAGAGGAGGATTTCCTTGGAGGGAAAGAGAGGAAGGGGAACCCAGAAAAAATCAGAGAGTTCTCAGAGAGTGCTGGGGGGAAACGACCCATTTTGAGTCCTCTTCTTCTCCAAATTTCAGAAGAAAAACACAAAAGCTCCAAGGGAGAGTCTTCTTCTTCTCCAAATTTCAGAAGAAAAACACAAAAGCTCCAAGGGAGTGTCTTCTTCTTCTCCAAAATTTCAGAAGAAAACCAGAAAAACAGAGGAACTCATATCTCCCCTGTCTTTCAAGGACCAATTTCGATCGAGTAGGTGTTCATGTTCGAGCTTGGTTGTTGATCCGAGTTCTGTTCATGGCTCGTTGTCTCATTGCTGATATCAAGTTTCAAAAATCAGTAGGAGCTCTTATTCAGGTTTATTTCTTGACTTTTGTTTATTCTATTGGATTGATCGAATATGATGAAACCGTGAGTATTTGCCTTTAGATTTTTGATTTCATGAACTAATATGCTCAAATTACACCATAGGTAACAACGTAAGGTAGTTACTACTTAGTATAATCAGCTAACTGGGAAAAATCGAAACTAGAAACATAGAAGTAATCTGCATTTAGTGTTGAATATGCGATCGCATAACTGATGTGCGGTTCGCATTTTTAACCTGATTATCACGGATTTCAACCTTGGTTCTCGTTCTTCATCGCGTACACGATTTACGGTTCGCATTGCATAAATGCGACCACATTTTATCAAACTCGGGCGGTTTGCCTTTCTTTCCTATTTAGCACTTAATTTTAATTTTTGTTATATTATTCGTCATTTGTATCAAATTAGGCCATATATCCTTAAAATCACGTATAAATTCAATTGTTATTCGAAATTTAGGGTAAACAGTTTGGCGCCCACCGTGGGGCTAAGGATAATAGTGGATGATTGATATAACCTTTTGTCACACACATTGTTTTACACTTGCTCTTTGAAGTATTTCTGATTCTAGGTCGCAATACGGAAATGTCAAACTCTCAATCGGCACCTCTACATGTTGATAATGAGTTCGATCATCAAGGCAAAAATAACAATATAGCTCCCGATGACGAAATCCCAGTTAATGCTAATTCACAAGTGGCAGTTGATGCAGATCAGCTTACCGGCCCCTTAAATAGCGTCCATAGGGGAACTCGATCAATGACACAAAATTCCCAAAATGATGAAAGGGACGGGATCAGCCTCTGGATAATTTTTGAAATGTTGCAATTCCAATAGGCAGCGAATAGCTCAGTTACAAAACCGAAGCCAAATCTCGAACAGGGTTGAGCCTGGCCCTTCCCGAAAAATTATTCATAGGGATGGATCGGTTGTAGGAGGGTTGAATGAGGGTGAATTGGGGGAAATCCCAAAATTATGAAGATGCTTAAAGAACTAACTAAACGAATAGAATCTGGGGAGAAGAAAATCGAGGCAAACAACAAGAAGGTGGAAACATACAACTCCAGGGTGGATCAAATCCCGGGAGCACCCCCGGTATTAAAAGGCCTAGATTCCAAAAAGTTCGTACAAAAACCTTTTCCACCGAGCGCAGCTCCGAAACCGATACCCAAAACATTCGGTATGCCAGAAAACCCCAAATACAACGGAACGACTGACATGTAACCGCATATACATGCGCTATCAAAGGGAACGACCTGGAGGATGATGAGATCGAATCCATTTTGTTGAAGAAATTTGGGGAAACCCTGTCGAAAGGAGCCATGACATGGTATCACAACTTACCCCCTAATTCTATTGACTCGTTTGCTATGCTTGCAGATTTTTTTTGTGAAGGCACACGCAGGCGCCATCAAGGTCGAAATGCGAAAATCAGACCTTTTCAAAGTCAGGCAGAAGGATAACGAGATGCTTAGAGAGTTCGTGTCCCGGTTCCAAATGGAACGGATGGATTTGCCACCGTGGACAGACGATTGGGCTGTTCAAGCTTTCACTCAAGGACTCAATGTTCGAAGCTCGACGGTTTCACAATAACTAAAACAGAACTTAATAGAGTACTCTACCGTCGCATGGGCTGATGTACATAACCGGTACCGGTCAAAAATCAGAGTCGAAGACGATCAGCTCGGAGCCCCTTGGGGATCCATTTACCCCGTTAGAGCTTATAATCCGAAGGGAAGTTTATCGCGAACCAAGATCGAATAGAGAGCGACGTCGGCCATATCACGGGGACAGAAAAATCGGCGTGTCCGGGCAAAACTCTCCAAGATATGAAAGGAGAAATGACCAAGGTCAGAATAGCCGGGGGCTCATGACCAAAAGCAATTTCGAAAGGCCCATCAGGCATAAAGAAACACCTCGATTATCGAAGTATAATTTTAATGTTGATGCTGCCACTATTGTATCAGCTATCTGTCACATTAAAGATACTAAATGGCCTCGACCATTGCTATCTGATCCAACCCAAAGGGATCCTAATCAGATATGCAAATATCATGACACTCACGGTCATAAAACAGAAGATTGCCGGCAACTGAGAGAATAAGTAGCCCGGTTACTCGATAACGGACACCTTCGAGAGTTTTTGAGCGACCGAGCAAAAAATCACTTCGGAAATAGGAATAAACAGACAGGCCAGGAAGAACCTCAACATACAATCAATATGATTATTGGTGGAGCAGATACCCTTCAAGGTCCGATGCTGAAACGTACCAAAATATCCATCACTAGGGAAAAACGCACTTGGGATTATGTGACAGAGGGGAATTTATATTTTAACGATGAGGATGCGGAAGGAATTGTACAACCCCACAATGACGCACCGGTAATATCTGTACTTATACATAAAGTTAGAGTTAAACTAGTGTTGATCGACCCAGGTAGCTCGCCAACATAATCCGATTGTGGGTCGCGGAGAAACTCGGCCTGTCAGACCGGATCGTTCCTACAGTCCGAGTACTTAACGGGTTCAATATGGCATGTGAAACCACCAAGGGTGAAATAATGTTACCAATAAATACTGCAAAATCGTTCGAGAAATAAAGTTCTGTGTGATTGGAGGAGACATGAGATACGATGCTCTAGTTGGAAGGCCTTGGATCCACGACATGAGGGCGGTACCTTCGACATTACACCAGGTGTTAAAGTTTACGACGCCCGATGGAGTTAAAACTGTTTACGCGTAGCAACCAGCTGCGGAAGAGATGTTTGCGGTGGAAGAAATGACACTAACATCAACGGTTCCTAACCAAAGGGTCAAGAGCAAGACAAAATAGCAATCACATACACCATCTTCGGCGAATGTGGATAAACAAGTATATGTCGAGGATGATGATTATGAAATTCCCAGATCGTTCATCAACCCCGATGATTCCGATGCCAGCAAATCGACTGTCGAGGAATTGGAACAAGTCACACTGCGAGAAGACTTGCCCGAACGAAAGGTATACCTAGGCTCGGGGTTGAGCCCCGAGCTTATAGGACAAAGCTTATTCGATTCCTTACAACTAACGAAGATTACTTCACGTGGTCCCACCTTGATATAACAGGTATACCGTCGGAGATAACCACTCACAAGCTGAGCCTAGACCCGAAGTTTCATCCAGTCAAACAAAAAAGGAGGCCTCAATGCGAAATCAAACATGCGTTCGTCAAGGATGAGGTAACTAAACTTCTAAAGATAGGGTCTATTCGGGAGGTTAAATACCCGGAGTGGTTGGCAAATGTAGTGGTAGTCCCTAAAAAAGGGAATAAATTAAGAATGTGTGTAGATTATAATGACTTGAATAAAGCATGTCCAAAAGACTCTTTTTCCTTACCTAACATTGATCGCATGATCGATGCTACCGCTGGCCATGAGACCCTTAGTTTTCTCGATGCATACTTCGGCTACAACTAAATACGGATTGACCTAGGTGATTAGGAAAAAACTTCCTTCATCACTAAATATGGCACATACTGTTACAATGTAATGCCGTTTGGGTTAAAAAATGTTGGAGCCACATACCAACGCTTAGTAAACAGAATGTTCAAAAAACAACTAGGGAAGACAATTGAGGTTTATATTGACGACATGTTAGTTAAATCCCTGCGATCAGAGGACCATTTAAATCATTTGAAGGAAACATTTAGTGTGTTGAAGTAGTACAACATGAAGTTGAACCCGAAAAAATGCGTGTTTGGTGTAGGTTCAGGTAAATTCCTCGGATTCATGGTCTCGAATCGTTGAATCGAGATCAACCCCGAAAAAATCAAGGCTATCGAGGACAACACGATCATAGATAATGTGAAACACGTACAAAAACTGACCAGGCGAATAGCCGCTTCAGGGCGATTCATCTCGAGGTCGTCCGATAAAAGCTACCGGTTCTTCGCTCTATTGAAAAAGAAGAACAACTTTTCATGGACTCCGGAATACCAGCATGCTTTTGAAGAGAACAAAAGATATTTATCGAGCCCGCCTTTGCTTCACACACCGAAGTTGGACAAACAATTGTACCTTTACCTGGCAGTGTCGGAGATAGCGGTAAGCGGAGTCCTAGTCTGAGAAGAACAAGGTACACAATTTTTTATTTACTATGTCAGCAGAACCTTAGGCGAAGCCGAGACTAGGTATCCTCACTTGGAAAAACTGGCGCTCGCTTTGTTAAACGCTTCTAGGAAACTAAAATCATATTTTCAATGTCATCCCATATGCGTCGTAACAACTTACCCATTAAGAAACGTGATGCATAAGCCCAAGCTCTCATGTAGATTGGCCAAATAGGCCATAGAAATAAGTGGGTACGATATTGAATATCGACCTCGAACTGCCATCAAATCTCAGGTGTTGGCAGACTTTGTGGCCGATTTTACACCATCCCTAATACCCGAGGTCGAAAGAGAGTTGTTAGCTGGCTCAGGGACTCCTTCAGGAATATGGACCCTTTTCACAGATGGTGCTTCGAACACGAAGGGATCCGGACTTGGCATCGTGTTGAAGCCACCAACTGGTAACACAATTCAACAATCTATTAAGACTGTGAAACAGACTAACAACGAGGCAGAATATGAGGCCATGATTGCAGGCCTAGAACTAGCCAAGAGCTTGGAAGCAGAAGTGATCGAAGCCAAGTGCGACTCCCTTCTTGTGATAAATCAAGTCAATGGAACGTTTGAGGCCAGGGAAGGGAGAATGCAAAGATACTTAGACAAACTGCAAGTGACGTTGCATCGATTCAAACAATGTGACCTTACAACATATACCTCGGGACCAAAACAGCGAGGCCAACGTCCTCGCCAGCTTGAGGTCGTCGATCGAAAATGACGAGGTTGATTCTGGAAAGGTCGTACAGCTCATGAGGTCGGTAGTGGAAGAAGGCCACGCTGAGATCAATTCGACAAGTCTAACTTGGGATTGGAGGAACAAATACGTAAAATATCTCAATTCCGGCAAACTCCCCTCGGATCCAAAAGAGTCGAGGGCCTGCGTACGAAGGCGGCCCGGTTCAGCTTGTCCGATGACGGAACCTTGTTTAGAAGAACATTTGACGGCCCACTCGCAATATGTCTGGGACCGAGCGACACTGAGTACATTTTAAGGGAAATCCATGAAGGGTACTTGTGGGAACCATTCCGGCACTGAGCCGCTAATTCGGAAAATAATCAGAGCCGGTTATTATTGGGTCGACATGGAAAAAGACGCAAAGGAGTTCGTTAAAAAATATGACAAATGCCAAAGGCACGCCCCCATGATCCATCAACCCGGGAAGACACTCCACTCAGTCCTATCACCATGGCCATTCATGAAATGGGGGATGGATATCGTTGTCCCTCTTCCATACACACCAGGTAAGGCTCATTTATACTATTTATGACTGATTATTTTTCTAAATGGGTGGAAGCGCAAGCATTTGAGAAGGTTAGGGAAAAAGAAGTGATCAATTTCATTTGGGATCACATCATATGTCGATTCGGAATGCCAGCCGAGATCGTATGCGACAAAGGGAAGCAATTCATCGGTAGAAAAGTGACAAAATTCCTCGAAGATCACAAGATCAAAAGGATCCTATCGACGCCCTACTACCCAAGTGGGAACGGACAAGCCGAATCTACCAACAAAACAATACTTCATAATCTCAAAAAGAGATTAACCGATGCCAAAGGAAGATGGAAGGAAATATTACCTGAAGTCCTATGGGCATATCGTATGACCGAGAAATCCAGCATCGGAGCCACCCCGTTCTCTCTGGTTTATGGCGCCGAAGCTTTGATACCAGTCGAGGTCGGGGAGCCAAGTGTTAGGTTCTGGTATGCGACAGAGGAATTAAATTATGAAGCCATGAATACGAACTTGAAACTTTTAGATGAAAGACGTGAAGCTGCCCTTGTTCGACTAGCTGCTCAAAAGGAAAGGATCGAGAGGTATTACACAGGAGGACCAACCTTCGATATTTCAACGTCGGGGACTTAGTGCTAAGGAAGGTTACACCAAACACATGGAACCCGAATGAAGGGAAGCTGGGACCAAATTGGGAAGGACCTTACTGTATCATTAATATCACCGGAAAGGGATCCTACAAGCTCGGAACAGTGGATGGTAAACAACTACCAAACAACTAGAACATAAGTCACTTGAAACGGTATTAATGCTAAGCTACAACCCTATTCTCTATTCTTATTTGCATCACGAACTAACATTTGCAGGTATCAAACGAGGTACCCTAGATCAGGGGATACGAGATATTAAGTCTGAAAGCATGCGTTGCACTCTTTTTCCCTTGAACCGGTTTTGTCCCAAAATGGGTTTTACGGCAAGGTTTTTTATTAGGCAACTAGTAAATCGTGCTAACTTAGATTCGAAGGCCGATAGCAAATCGGTGACGACAGTATTTGAAGCCTATCTTCAATAGACCGCGAATACTAGGGGGCCACTTTAGCTTGGAAAGATATTCTAGGATTGAAGGGTCAAAGATCAATAAGATTCAATGTAAGGGCCAAATGGTCAAATGAACCATGCCCAAATAGATCGATCGAATAATAACACAAATTGTACACATGCGTGAACGAGATTAAAGAAAAGTCTATTGTATACAAATATCCTGCTTTCGATCAAACGAGCCCAAGGGACACTTTAATTTTAGTTCGAATAACCATTCTCTCACTCGGGGACTTGTCCGAAAAATAAATTTATTCGAGGGGAGATGAGACCTATTAAGGCAAACCCTGAACTTTAAAGGCTAAGGCCATTTCGAGTTAACAGAACTCGAGAGGGGATGAGATCTATTAAGGCAAACCCCGAACTTTAAAGGCTAAGGCCATTTCGAGTTAACAGAACTCGAGGGGGGATGACCTATTAAGGCAAACCCCGAACTTTAAAGGTTAAGGCCATTTCGAGTTAACAAAACTCGAGGGGGGATGAAACCTATTAAGGCAAACCCCGAACTTTAAAGGCTAAGGCCATTTCAAGTTAACAAAACTCAAGGGGAGATAAGGCCTGTTAAGGCAAACCCCAAACTTTAAAGGCTAAGGCCATTTCGGGTTAACAAAATTCGAGGGGGTTTGAGACCTATTAAGGCAAACCTCGAACTTTAAAGGCTAAGACCATTTCGAGTTAACAGAACTCGAGGGGGGTTTGAGACCTATTAAGGCAAACCCTGAACTTTAAAGGCTAAGGCCATTTCGAGTTAACATAACTCGAGGGGGGATGAGATCTATTAAGGCAAACCCTGAACTTTAAAGGTTAAGGCCATACCAAATTGATAGTATTTGAGGATTAAGGTATTTCAAAAATTACAAAAAGAAAGATTTATATATATACATCAAAAATCTTTTCCACAAAGTCGAGTAACTTCAATAAATAATATCAAACGTGGGAAAAGATAAGAAAAACTCGGTCGGGAGTGACTTGGTCTCAACTGGAACTCGCCTCGATATCAGAATTTCTGAGGTCGTCTCATTCTTCAGATCCGACTGAATCCTCGAAATCATCCTCCTCCAGGAAGGCTAATTTTCTGGCCTCGGCCTCGGCTATCCTGGCATCTTCAATATCTGCTGATAAGTCAAAGCCTCGAGCATAAATCTCTTCAAGGACAAGCCTGCGAGACTGCCACCTCATATGATCAACCATATTCCTTGATTGATCTTGGGCGGCTTCAGCATCGGCCTTGTATTGAGACACTGGTTCATCAACCTCGGCTTTGACCACGGAAACTTCCGACTTGGCCGTTTTTAGCTCGTTAGCCATATTTTCTCGATCTGAGATAACCGTGTTGATCCGAGATTGGAGCTCGTCCGTGTTCCTGGTTTGGGACTCAATTTTCTCCTTTGCCTTTCTAAGCTGAGCCTCTGCTGAAGCTAATTGTGCCTGAAAGGTCTCTTTTTCCGAGGTCAACCGATCTATCTTGCTCCTCCATTCATCGGCCTCAGCTCTAGCCATGCTTATATCAGATCGAAGCTGATTAATCTGATCAAGCTTTTGCTCTAATTGCTCGACCAAGCCAGCATTATCCTTCCGGGCAAGCTCCAGTTCGGCACGAAGATTCATCATCTCCCCTTCGAGCCGTTCATGGCGTCTCGACTCTTCCTGAACTCGGAGAAAGGCTTCATGGTGAAGTACCGAGGCCTGCAAGCATAAAGGAGGATGTTAGAATTAGTTGAAATTTTAAAGTACAAAACAAAGGACATCGAATAGAGCTTATTAGAAATTACCCGATTTAGCGCCTATTGAACTTCATTGAACAGGCAGGGCGCATCCACCTCGTTCGTTTTTGCCTGATCCTCCTCGGTCACCGAGCACTGAAGATAACTGGCCACTCCTACATGAGCGGAATGAACCGTGGCATCCTCGGGAATGGTGAAAGATATGGATCATTTTCGATCAGGGTAAGCGTTCGGCGCGGGAAATCGATCGACCAATTTTGGACTGAGGGAAATCCCGCTTGTATCGGTGGATGAGATTTTCCTAGGTAACTCTAAATTACGGATCCCAAGAACGTCTTCAGCGGACACCGAATCCACACCATCAAAAAACCCGCGGAAAGGGTCTTTCGATCTATGATCTCCACCCGGGGAACGTTCTTTTGCCATTTGGGCCTCGTTGAACGTTGATTCCAAGAAAGAGGGCGAATCAACCATCTCAATTGGACCCAAGACTCCCAGCGGTGCTCTCCTCGCATTTGGGGAAGCCCCAATTCTTGTCTCCACTTCGGGTTCCCCGACTTGTGAAGGCCCGCTTCACTAGCCCTTGGTTTGGAGCCCCCTATCCCTTCAGATTGTGGCGGCTCGCTAGCCACATGGTCGAAATCTTCTTCTTCCTCCTCGGACTCATCCCTCAATCGACGTAGCGAGTCCGAAGGTAACACTCGATCACTAGCACTGCCCTTGGTCTTGTGAGCCAATCTTTTCCTCGGTCTCTTCTTTCCGAGGTCTAAGGAACTTGGGGCCTCTTTTATTTTCTTCCCTTTATCCTGCTTCGAAGCAGGGGGCTCGCTAGGAACATCATCGCCTATGGGCGCATGCCTCATCTCGACATCCTTTGATAGACCTGCAAAAGAAAGGTAAAACAAGATAGAAATTGATAGCATAAGAAACTAAGCTCGAGTGTAACTTATCTCACCATGAAGTCGGGCCTCCCACCGGCCTTTCGAAAGCTCGCACCATGAGCGCTCGGAATATGATCTTTGGGATACGATCCCCTCGTCCCATTCTTTAAGATGAGGAATTGCAGCCGACATCCAGGATATAGCTGCGCCATATAAAATTGATAAGAGGAAGGTCGAAACGGAGAACAGTAAACAAATTGATAAGCAGGGCCACACTTACGCTTCATATTCCATTTCTCAGGAAATGGCATATCCTCGGCCGGGATTAGGTCCAATGTTTTTACTCGAAAAAATCGACCCAACCAACACCGATCCCTATCCTCATCAATACTTGAGAACGAGGCTTTTCTTGCCCGACGAGCAAGTTTTATCAACCCTCTTCGGTAGAATCGGTGACTGTACAATCGCATGAGATGATCTACGGTGAAAGGACACCCCTTGATCTTATTTACAAAAAACGGAGAAGAATGACTATCCTCCAGAAAGAAGGATGAATTTGGCCCAAGGTCACTTCATACCTTTTACAAAAAGCAATAATGACCGGGTCCAAAGGGCCCAACATGAAGGGATAAGTGTAAACACTTAAAAAACCCTCCACGTGGGTGGTGATTGCTTCTTCAGGTGCAGGAACCACCACACACTTACCAACCCAATTACAGTCTTCCTTTACTTTATCGAGAACTCTGTCGGTGATTGAATAGATGTATCTCGTGACCGGTTCGCATCAGCCCGGTATCGAGGAAGCTTTATCGACCTTGAAATCGGTTCCGGTCGAATACCCGGTTGGTACAAACGCCTTCAGAGGGGGTTCCGTTGTAGGCTCCTCAACGACGACAGGTGAAACGCCATCAGCAGGTTGAGAAGAAGAGGGAGTTTGTCTTTGAGGAACGGATTTTGAAATCTTCGCCATTGTTTTGAACAGATGAAGAAATTAAAAGATACAGATGCAAGAGAAATATAGTACGAAGATAGCTTGCGAGGTATTTTCATAAAACTAGAAAGCAGGATGTCTTGAAGATAAGAGCGATGTAATTTTATAAAAAAGCATGAACATCTAAATATAAAGAGTGAAAGAGGGCATTTATAGCCTCTCAAAACAGCGGTTCTTATACCAAAGCGGCAGAACGCCGACCGACACACACTTGATGCTTTAAAAAGCTTTTCTAATGGAACGTTTTCGATTTTCGTATCATGTACGTCATAAGTTCACCGTCACTTATCAGAATGAGAATTTGGCTTTCCTGATGGGACGGTTTCAATTTCCGTATCACGTACGTCATAAGTTCACCGTCACTTATCAGAATGAGGATTTGAAGCTCATATCGTTTCTCGTCCTTACTCTCCAAAAACCGAGGGGAATGTCTGTATACGGTCGAAGTCGGGCCCACCTACATGTGGTTAAAATCGGACTCGACCCTATATGGTTAACATCGAGTTCAACTATTCCACGATAGATCGGGTTCGGAATGCGTAGAGTCGAAGATCGAACCCGAGCTTCATCGAAGCGGAACACGAAGCCAAAGTGTTCGACCTCGAAAACACCGAGCCCGTGATCCGAAATCGAGCCTAACCCCAAAAATATTCAAGGGAAGATCATTAAACCTAAATGACAGAGAATCGAAAAATTCATGATAGGAAGAACATCACGGCAGGAATCTCGGCACTAATCAATAGAACCGCTTAATTAGCAAATCAGGAGATTTTTTACCTTGTGCGGAGGTTTTTACCATGTATACAGTTGTACCATATGTATGACCTCCCCACTATGAAAAGGGGGAGTTGAACCATTTACAACGGACCTTTTACACGAATCATCAATTGAAAGGAGAAAACATCGATATATTGCTTTCGTGAATCATTTTATTATCAACTTGTTTCAATTCCCATTATAATCAGTTTCTGCCCAAGAAGGATCAGCCAACGGCCAAGAGTATCCAACTCGGGCGGTTTGCCTTTCTTTCCAATTTATCTCTTAATTTTGATTTTCGTTATATTATTCGTTATTTGTATCAAATTAGGCTATATATCTTAAAATCACGTATAAATTTAATTGTTATTCGAAATTCAGGGTAAACAAATATGATAATCATATGTGCTTTTGCGTTTGCAATTTGCATGTTTGTGGTCCTCGCTTTGCTGATGCCGAGACATTAGCATTGTCTTAGCCTAAGACTTCACCTCTATTTTTGGTCCTGCTACTAATTTTTCACTTGTCAACCTTCTTTTATCACTTGATGCACATTTTAATTCTTCCATCTCAGACCTACTATCTTCGACAAATAAAAGTATTAAATAATTTGCTTATCAAAATTTAGACACATAAAAAAAATCATTTAATAATTGTTTGTACTGAAACTTGAACCATTATCTCTAAGATTTATTATACCTACTTGGTTGACCACTTTGCCATATCCTTTTGTGCCCTTCTTTTACAATCCACCCTTAATCCCTTATTTGGTAGAAATATTTAATACGAAGAATACTAGTCCAGTATTGTTAGTTTCACTAATAATCAACAAGAAATAAGTTAAATTGTGGAGGCTTATTTGTGGGGTTATAAGAACCCCTGCTATAAGATCATTTTATGGCATTTCCTTTAATCCCGCTATATAATTATTTTTGTGGCGATTTTATTGTGGAGATTTTTTATAACCTTCGCAAATTGCATTAAATAGTGGAAGTTTCTAAAATATCACAATTCACTATAATTTGTGGCGGTTAATGACCCTTATAATTTTGGCCATAATCAAAAATTTAAACTATGAAGAAATACATAAGAGAGTATGCGTTTAACAATGAGTAGAAGTAATTAAAGTCGAATATATGCACTATAAGTTTAGTGAGGAGATCAAAGTTGAATCGAGATAAAACGGGATTGCAGTGTCAAAATACAAACTATTTCGATATTTTGGCTTTCAAGATGATGGAATGATAGATAAATATGCCACTTATAGAATAATTACAATCAGATGACTGAAATGGAAAAGTGTTACAGGGGTATTATGTGAAAGAAGGGTGCCTACTAAAGAGAAAGGTAAGTTCAATATAACAATTATAAGACCGAAAATAGTAGTGAACGTTAGACAGCTAAGATTTAGCATATATATAAGATGAGTACTGTAGAGATGCAAATGCTAAGATGAATATGCAACTATACAAAAATTATATAAGATTGGAGATGACTACACTTACTAGAAGGTACAAGTAGTTTATACTGAGGATAAAATGAGAGATTGCTTGAGATGTCTTTGTAATATTTTGTGTCGACCAATAGATCTCGATCCATAAGTGTGAAAGGAAAAGTAAATTACAGAATATATGCACATACACGAATGTCTTTTGTTTTCATTATATTAGGAGTTTTGAACTAAAAGAAATAATATTAAGAATTTTTCTATTTTTATTACTATGTAATATCTAATTAAGGATACATAGCAATTTGAATATGACATGAATTACTTAATGAATTTTGTGAGTTTGTTCTAAATTTTAATTTATTATTTGTTTGGATGTTTTATTTCCATTGCTTTTGATTTTGTATAATTTAAATTAATTATGCTTAAGTAAGTTTATTAGTAAGTTCGTTCTACTTTATATTTTCTTGATATAAATAGTAAAAAAAAAATAAAAGAGAAAAATAGAGGAACAAAAGGACGTTAAAAGACCATATTGGACATCATCTTCCCATGTTTTAATCTGTACATTACGGGGTAACTAAAAAATTAGACTCAAAATTTTTTGAATCCGGCTGGCAAATTATCATTACAACAAAGTAGGGAGTTGACAACAATTTTTTTCAACAAAAATGATATTGTTGGTAAATTTCAAGAAATAACAATAACATAATCAAATTGTTGTTATATGATTAATGCTTTTAATCATGAGTTTTTCTTGTTGGAAAACGTTGTAATCTTGTTGCCTTAGTTTATGGGTAATATACTATATTCAAATTTTAAATAAATTGGCAATAATATGTTTTATTGGTGCAAAAAGTACTTTATTGTTGGTAAAGTGTTTACTTATCTGAACAATTTTGTTTGCTTTGTAGCCTAAAAAATATAGTTAATTCTTTCTTAGATTTTAAACGGAACCAAGCGCGGTAATGATTCCCTCGTTTTTATTCCCTTTTTCCCTCAAAATTTCCCTCTTTTGTATTTCACTTTCCCCAATTACCATCAACCTTAGCTATCCTAAACGCTCAATGGAAAAAATCTGCTTTTAATTTCTTTCGTGGTGAAGCACTCACTCATTTTATTCCTTCTTTACTACTTTCTGCTTTTCTACTAATTGCTCTAAAAACTTTTCTGTTTAATATATTTTGTTGCTTTTTCTCTGCCATTGGTTTTGAAGGTTTTGAGAAGAGATTTGAAATTGCATCCTTCAAGCCTGGTATATTTGTTGATTAGTGTTTTGAGTCAGGAAGTTCGAATGGGGTTTGCTTGATTAAGGCTTGAAACGGTAAGTTCCTTACCCTCTATTTTCATTTGTTTATAGTTTAGGGTTTTGATTCTCTTAAAGCTTTGGTTAATACTTATAAAATAGGAGGTCGTACCTAGGGTCAGCACTCCCTCAAAGCAAGAATGAGGGCTCAAAATCATGCGGTCATTGCTGAATTTTCAAGAGCATTGGCTTTCCATGTTATATTGAAGTATAACCTTTCAGTTTCATGACAACTTTTTTTTTCAATATTTACTAACTTTTGTAAAGTATTTTGGTGGTTTATGTTTGAATTTGTGATGGGCATTTGGATTGAAGAATTTGAGGAAAAGAAAATCCCATGAGTGTTGATAGTTATGTATCCTCGCCTTTCACTTAGCGAGATACTACGTGATGGTCATCCTAAAGAGAAAAATTAGAACTATAATAGTTATCTCACCAGGAAATCTTTTCCGTTATAGTTTTGTAATTTGCTTTATAAGTTTGAGTCATAAAAATGGTCGCTTCCAATTTAGTCTCTTCAAAAGCAAAACAGAGACCTATGCTTGGTCAAAGAAAAGTCCAGTAGCATCTGCAGTAAGCATGTTTGTGGTGGCATATGGAGAATGAAAAGGTGTGTAGTGTGAGTGGGTGTGAAACTTAACAGAGGAGCATTTGAAATTATTTTGTAGCATTCAGCTGCTTTAGAAGCTCTGCTAAATTGACAATTATTTATAAGAATTGTAGTTGAAGTAGGATAGAAGTACATCAAATTATTAAGTTGTAGTTTCAAAAAAACTAAATATGTTAATAGTAGTTAATTTGATGAACCTGTACATCTGTCTATTTTGCAATCGTCTTTACGTTGTTCGTTAACTGAAAGAATGTTGATGCTTGTTGAGGCTTTGATGTTATTGGTCAAGATTAGCAGTTTGTTTATGCTTGGTGTATATTGAAATGTCATTCCATAGTCTTGAAAAGTACCTTGTCCGAATATTCCATTTTACTCAGGTATAAAGTATTTCATAAAGAATTTGTAAACGAGTCAAAGCTACAAAGTTACGATTTGAAATTTTCAATTTTTCGCTCTATTAAGTAATTAACTATTAATTTTCAAGAGTATGTTGAAGAAGTGGCACTTACTTTCAGAAGTAAAAAAGAATAAAATCAACTTATGTTGGAGATTTCCTGTTATTTTCTTGCACCCTTTCATATATGACAAGCTTATGCATTATTTTTTTAAGAGATGTGTGTATAGCCTTTTTCAAATAGAAAACTAACATTTTTTAGATTGATAACTGATTGGTTGAAAAAGGCTAAAGGCACATCTCGTTGAGGTCATATAGATGTGCCATCACTTGTAATGATTTATTATGCAGAAGAATAAAATGTGCCATCACTTCTCTCCTTGAAGTCCTAGAGAAAGAAAGACACGATTTTTTTGGTGTTACATATATTGTTAATAAGGTATTGTGTTGCTTTATTACTCATTCCTACGAGTAATGGTGACATGAATGTCTCGGCTTAAAATAGCTCTTCTATTACATCTCGGGAAGGAAGGCGCAATATTTGTTGGAGATGGTCTGTGAAATGGTTAGTTCCTAGATATATTTTGGAAGATCTTTTTTAGGTTCCTTAATTCTGGAAGAAGGGCTGAAATGGTTAGAAATGGTACCTCATTTATTTTACTTTACCGATTAAACTTACTTATATGTAACTATTCCTTCTACTTTCGCTAAATTATTTGTACTTATTTTATTTAATTCCTAGATGGCTGAGACAGGGATAAAGCCAGGACAAGGACAAATTTGTCTTGCTACACACATAAGAAATAAGATTGGATCATATGTGAGTGAGGGAGCAAGAGAAATATGTATAAGTTGTAGTCCTTTCTCTCTATCTCTTCTAGAACTAGAATCATGATTTGCATCTTGGCATGAGTCTATAATGTTGGTAACAACATGGATGATATGGTGGTTACATGAGGAAGTTTTGCTACAGTTTGTTGAACTAAATTCAGGTATTTTATGTGCCTCTAAACAAACTATTGTAGTTTGTGGTGCTCCACTAAAGAGAATCATTTTCTACTTTTCCAATTCTATAACCAGTGTGCTTTAGTATCTGAGGTTGTCGTAGCCCGCTTGACGGGTTAAATGAATTGAAAACATGTCTTGGCTTGTTGCTATTGTACTGTGAAAAACTTGGAGAGAGAAAAAGATATATTTATAATTTTATAACCAGTATTCTTTAGTGTTTTTGAGGTTGATGTAGTAGAGCCACCCTTGAATGGATCGTGTGAATTAAGAACTTTCTCATTACTAATATGCTGTCTTTAACTAATTATTAATTTACTAGTCCTATTTTGTTATTGAAATGCTTGTGGTTTATAAGTATCTCATCAAATGTTTTTATTTTATTATTTCAGCTTGATAGTGAGTTTACTTCACTTGCGGAATAAGAAGATCATCGAGTGACATCAATACAAATCAAAAAGTAAATAAATAGTACTTTTTTTATCTATTTATAAATTGTAGAAGCACTTTAGATTTGGTAATGTTTAAGGTACCATTCCGTTTAGTAAAATTTTTGAGTAACCTTACATGAGTTATGTTACGCGGCGCCTTCCTGATGATCTTTGGAAGGGCAACGTAAGGCTAGGCAATCGATGTCAGTACGATTGCCGTCCGCCAACTGAGGTCCCCTCCGCACGCTAGACTAGATTGTCAATGCCGTGCGGGAAAACCAATATCGTAGGCAACAAGAGAATTGAGAGCAGCGGAAGCTTTGATGAATTTTTGATGATTGTATTGAAAATGCTGAAAGCTATTACAAAGCTAATGCGGTGTCGAGGGGGTGAGACACCAGTACAGAGAATTTGAATGCTGCTGAAAATGTTTGAATGCTAATACCCCCCTAATAATGCTTAAAATAAATAAACCAAAATTACAAGAGTAGACCTAATGAAGCTCGAGGAGCACAATGAATATAAAACAAGTAAACCTATTCTATATTTATAATGAAAGGAACTTAGTCTTCTAAGATGTAGAACAACTAAGTCCAATGGCAGCAACTTCGTCTTGAGGGTCAGGGTTCGCGCGCGCGTTGCTGTCGGCGGGCGCGGCATTGCTTGTCTGTGCGGCATTGTCTGTGCGCGCAGCAGAGTTGCCACTCGCAAGCCGCTGGGCGCCAATAAGGAGTGTTGGTGGGGCGACAAAGGCACATGCGCGCTTGTCACTTGGCGCGGCCAAGACCACGGGGCCGTCCGTGGCGCTAGGCTTTGAGAGGCTTAGGACGCCACGGGGCGCGTCCAAGGGGTCATGGGGCGAGGCTGGAAAGCCGCCCATGACATTCTCCCCCACCTGAGTTGGCGCTGTCCCCGGAGCCTTGTTTGCCTGATGATGATGATGATGTTGGGAGCGTCTGTTGGTTGGGAGGTCTGTTCTCCTCTGTTTTGTGGAGTGCTGATGAGGGTCTGCCTGACGCTCCATGTAATTGCGGAATGATTTGAGGCGACTGACATGGAACACTGGATGGATTTTCCACCAGGATGGAATGTTGACCTGGTAGGTAGCTTTCCCAAGGCGTTTTTCAATGGACATGGGTCCGATATATGGCCGCAATAGACGAGGGTCTTTGGCCTTGCCTGATAATACGCGCCGCGTTGGGACTTTTACCATCACTTTGTTTCCTGGCTGATATTGAGCAAAGCATAGGTTCTGTTCAGCATGCCTCTTGGCCCTGTTTTGGGCTCTGGCGAGATAGCTTCGCACTATTTGCATGGTTTGCTCCCATTCCTTCGAAAAGTTGGCAGCTTTATGCCCTGTCGGCATGTTTGAGGCATTCGACATTTGTGGGATTAGCGGTTGCTGTCCGGTAACAATTTCAAAAGCGCTTTTGTTTGAAATGGCGCACTTTTGGGAATTGAAACACAGTTGAGCAGCATCCAAAAGCTTCACCCAATGTTGTTGCGACCCGGTTGCAAAATGGCGGAGGTATTCCTCCATTATGGCATTGAACCGTTCTGTTGGGCCATCTGCCTGATGATGAATGGTTGGATGGTGGCTGACTGTGGATCCAAAACACCCAAAGAGTTGGGTCCAAAATCTGCTAGTGAAGCGTGAGTCGCAGTCACTAATGATGTGCTTGGGAATACCCCAATATTTGACAATGTGGCGAAAGAAGAGTCGAGCTGTATCCTCTGCCGATATGTTCTGTGGAGCTGGTATGAATGTTGCATATTTGGAAAACCAGTCCACCACAACCAGGATGGTTGCAAGCTCTCCGACCTTTGGCAATCTAGTGATGAAGTTGAGGGAAATGTTTTCCCATGGTCTCTGCGAGACAGGTAGCGGTTTCAAGAGTCCCGCTTTCGCTGAGCGATCCGACTTGCCCTTGGGACATGGTTGGCAAGTCTTCACGTGATGCGGGGCGTCAACAATTGCTTGGCGCTGATGATTTGATTTCTGATTCTTGAGGATAGGGGTAGCCTGAGCTTTGGGTTCATGTCTTTTGCTTCCCTTCCTCGACTGCATGGCTGAGATGTTTTCCGCAACCATCTTTATGGGTTTGCATGGGATGACACGAGGTTTGGCCCCGTTTTCTCCCATCATCAGGAGCATGTCTGCGAATGGTACCGGTATGGTGTTGGTCTGTCTCAGGAATTCCAAACCCACTAGCAGTTCGAAGTCATCGATGGTAGCTATGCGTAGGTCAATTTTCCCTCGTATGGACCAAGCTTCATTGGTACTGCTTTGGCTTTTCCACTCAACGGCTGATGAGGTGAGTTGATAGCCTTAACACTGCCCTTACACTCTTTCACGGCCAAACCAAGGCGCTCTACCTGAGATGAGGCTAGGTAGTTTTGGGTAGCACCCGTGTCTATCATGGCCCGGATGGGGCGACCGTTTACTTCCATGTTAACGAACATGAGGGTCCTCTCTTTTATGGTGGGAGGCCTCTCGTCCGCCTTCTCTTTCCCTTTCCTGGTGATTGGGACTGTATGCTTCTTATGCTTACCAGTGCTGGATCCTGGTAAGGTGTCTGAGATGGAGCTAACAAGTGCACTGAAAGCACCCACTTGCTCCGCGTCGTCAGAGTCAGTGTCAGTGTCTGACCCATTTTCGACTGCCTGATGAGCGTTGATCTGTATGTTTGGGCATTCATTGTTCCAATGTGGCCCACCGCAATGACGGCATTCTGAGGGAGGCTTTCTCCCTTGATTGTTGTTGACTGATGCAGCGGTGTTGCTGCTTGATGAAGGAGTCTTAGATTTTGATGCACTTCGATCTCCCCCATTTCTGCTAGGACCACCATGGCTTGGTTGGCTCCCTGTGTATGCTCCTCGGATAGGCGGCTGGGACCTATCTCTTAGAGATTCAAGATGATAATCCCCAAGGCACTCAGCAGCTTGGATTGCCTTGGGCAGGGTGTCTACCCTTTGTCGTTGCAGCTCTGCACGGGCATGGGGTTTCAACCCTTCTATGAATGCGAAGAGTTTGTCTTTGTCCCCCATGTCGCGTATGTTTAGCATGAGCGCGGAGAAATCCCGCACGTACTCCCGCACTGATTTGGTTTGCCGAAGTTCCCGCAGTTTCCTCCGTGCATTGTATTCCACATTCTCTGGAAAGAACTGTAGGCGTATGGCTGCCTTCAGTTCCGCCCATGTCTGTAGATTGTCCTCGCCGGCCCTGATGGCTTCATATTTCACTCGCCACCAGAGTTTAGCATCGCCCTGAAGATACATGGCAGCAGTTGCTACCTGTTTTGCTTCGTCCAAGGGACCAACGGCATCGAAGTATTGTTCGATGTCGAATATGAAGTTCTCCACTTCCTTAGCATCCCGGGCACCGTTGTATGGCTTTGGTTCCGGAATTTTCAGCTTTTGTGGAGCAGGTGCAATGTTCATGGCACCTCCAAGATGATTGTCGGCTCCTCTGAGCAAACCTTGAAGAGCAGCATTGACAACGTTGAGCTGGCCTGTCAAGTTGTCTATGGTTTGCTGCATGGCAGTGAATTTGTCTGCCTCCTGTTCCCGCTGGGCCAAATCCTGCGCACGCTCCTGTTGGAGGTCATCGAATTTGCCATGAAGGGCAGCTGCCTCGACAGCTGCTGTTTGGCGGTCATCCTCAGAGTCCCGACTGATGTTTGCAATGTCATTTTCGGCCTGCCGCATCCTGCGGTCCAGGTCGTCCAACCTTTGCTCTAGGCTGGCTTTTAGATCAGGCACGGTACCTACGATGGGCCGTAGTCCGTCAAGCGCCTGTTCGAGGACGGTGATCCGATCCCCTTGAGTCACCATGGTTAGAAATGGTGAAATGGCAACACGTTCCCTTGTCCGATGTTCGAGCCTAGGCTCTGATACCAACTGTTACGCGGCGCCTTCCTGATGATCTTTGGAAGGGCAACGTAAGGCTAGGCAATCGATGTCAGTACGATTGCCGTCCACCAACTGAGGTCCCCTCCGCACGCTAGACTAGATTGTCAGTGCCGTGCGGGAAAACCAATATCGTAGGCAATAAGAGAATTGAGAGCAGCGGAAGCTTTGGTTGGATTTTTGATGATGATTGTATTGATGATGAAAGCTATTACAAAGCTAATGCGGTGTCGAGGGGTTGAGACACCAGTACAGAGAATTTGAATGCTTGCTGAAAATGTTTGAATGCTGATACCCCCCTAATAATGCTTAAAATAAAAAAATCAAAATTACATGAGTAGACCTAAAGTGAGCTCAAGGAGCACAATGAATATAAAACAGGTAAACTATTCTATATTTACAATGAAAAGAACTTAGTCTTCTATGATGTAGAAATACTAAGTCCAATGGCAGCAATCTTGTCTTGAGAAGCAGGGTCTGCGCGCGCGTTGCTGTCTGCGCGCGCGGCACTATTGATGATGGCCCGCGGCGGGGCGCTGGCACTTGTGCTTGGATCATGGTTGATGCGCGCGGCCTTGGCTGTGCGCGCGGCATCGCTTGGCTGTGCGGCATTGTCTGCGCGCGCAGCATGGTTGACACTCGCAAGCCGCTGGGCGCCGGCAAGGAGTATTGGTGGGGCGACAGAGGCACTTGCGCACTTGTCACTTGGCGCGGCCAAGACCACGGGGCCGTCCGTGGCGCTAGGCTTTGAGAGGCTTAGGACGCAACGGGGCGCGTCCAAGGGGTCATGGGGCGAGGCTGGAACCACTAGAGGCTTAGGGATTTTGTCTTGGAACCACTAGATGAGTGCGTCCAGGTGGTTGTGATGGCTCAGTAGTAGGAAGGACATCCAGTTGCTGCTCCGATGGAGAATTAATTTGATCTTGAGAAGCACTAGGAGATAATAAGCTAAAACCAGAATTATTGTTGTAAGAAGAATCAGTAGAATTATGTCAAAGTGTCGAAGAGGACGGTACATTTGAATCGGGTTGCGGCATGGACGCAATTAATGTGAGCCAAGGAGTAGAGTTAAATTGCTCTGGAGGATTGTCTATGATAGAAGAATCAGATAACTTTTTCTCCTTGTATAAATAGCGGGTCTCATCAATACAAACATGCATACTAAGATAAATTTTACTATCCTGAGGATTAAAGCACACATACACGTGATTGTCCTTTGCGTATCCGAGGAAAACACAAACTACAGTTCTATAGGAGAACTTGTGTTGGTTGTAGGGTCGTAACAAGCGATAGACAGTACAACCACAGACACGAAGAAATCCATAATCTGGTGAAGTGCCATGAAGTTTTTCAAATGGTGAGATATGTTGAAGCACTTGAGTAGGGAGCCTGTTAACTGAGTATGCAGCAGTGTGCATAGCGAAGATCCAAAATCTGGATGGAACTACAGAATGAGCGAGGAGGGTGAGACATGTGTGCACTAGGTGTCGGATTTTCCTTTCAACTTGACCATTTTGCTGATGTGTACGAGGACAAGTAATGCGATGTTGAATACCACTTTCCTTCAGATAAGTATTGACCGTACGAAATTCACTACCCCAATCTGATTTGAAATTAATAATTTTGGTTTGAAACTGTTTTTCAACCAATCTGTGGAATTCGACAGAAGTAGAGAGAACCTCATTTTTCTGCTTAATTGGAAATAGCCAACAATACCGAGAGAAGTCATCCACAAATAAAACAAAATGTTTGTCTCCATAAAAAAAGTTGGGAGCAGGTCCCCATGCATCTCCACGAATCAATTCTGCCACGACCCAAGTCGAAAGGCCGCGATGGGCATCCGGTGTTTAATTCAATCGAGTATCAATATAACATATTCATTTTATCACACTATTACAGGTAAATGAGTTGAAAAAGTCGTCAATAATTAGAATTAAATGTAACAGAATACTCGACATATGACGATTCAACATGGTATACAAACTAATACATATGATATAGGGGTCTATAAAACCGAAATGATCATTTGTACACTCAAATCATAAGCCGACAAGGCCATACAATCATCCATATACATGACATCAATTTAAAAGCCTCTAAGAGTACATAAACATCATAAAGGTCGGGACAAGACCCCGCCATACCATCCAACACATATCCAAAGCATACTAACCAAATAGGCATCTCCGGAGCAAGTGGAGCGCACCAACACTTTCCGCTAAGCTGATAGCCTACTAGGAGGACTGTCAACCTGTCTATCGGGACCTACAGGCATGAAATGCAAATTTCCCAGGCAAAAGGAACGTCAGTACAAATAAAGTACCGAGTATGTAAGGCATGAAAAGTAGTATATAAAAGACATGAAAGAAACATGGAGTAAAGGACTCAGCTTGTAAGTCTGAATATCTCAGTGAATCATGAAACCTTTACAGTGTCATGTATATGTGTATAAATGTCATATCATGTATAGGTATACGCGTACATAACATCCTCAAGCCTCTTAGGGCATCCCATCATATCATATCGGCCTCAGTGGGCGAAATCATCAACGTATACCAGCTGATACGGTAGTGGTGTATATATAACATCGTAACCTTTCCCCATGCCCTATGTACATATAGTATACGGGTATATAACACCATCTGGCCATGGGTCAATGTGCATGTATTAATGAATGCAATGCATAATGAAGTAAGCCAATAAGATCTCTCGGAATGTTATATGATCAATATACCTTCAGTTAATATCATGAAATAAACTTTATCAACTTACATATTTTTTGAGACCCATGAACAGACGATATAACAACAGGAAACATGGGGAATCAAGAACATAGGCACCCCTAGTACTTCTAAGAATATAGTCATTTGTGAAAGTTTCGCGTTTGTTCATTTCGTTTGTATCATATGGATCATGCCAAAAGAGAAGAAGGGATAGCCTTAACATACCTTATCACAATCTGTCCAATGATCATGTTGAACTCGTCTCGCCGCACTTTAATCTACAGCAACGATAATAATACCATCGTTAAGCTATGCAACTACCGTACAACGAATGACAAGCTTATTTTATATTAAAACAGACAATATCTCCCATGTTTTCCTTGCTTTCCCCAAGTCCATCAAAACAACAAGAATACATACAGCTTTTAACTATATTCCTTCAGCACCACAACACACCCAACAACCCATTAACACCAATCAATCTACACAACAACAAGTGCACAAATTTCACTAACGAAACTACTATTTAACGCGACAAGGGGCAAGCTTGGATTGGAACCAAACCTCAACTCTTTTTCCCATCTCCCCTATACTTACAACACAATCAACAGGTCCAGCATATAAACATATATATATTGACATGACATTCCAACCTTATATCCATCATACAAGTGACACCAAATAACCCAACTAGATATAACAACAACATGGACAACTTCTAGGTATTGTATGGTTGCTCGTCTCCTATTTACAACAACATTGACATACTCAACATATTAACAAGCTTAAAAACAATAATAACATTATAACCAATCTATTCCCCATGATTTACACCATATGAAGTGATATACACAACTCTAAAATAGTCCAATAAAAGACAACAACTTCTTATACAACTTCAAGTTCTATCTTGTAATTCTTAATCCAAATAACTTAACCAACACATAGATAAGCTTAAATGCAAGAAATAGGATGTTATATACACCTTAATAATTAGAACAAACTTGAACCAAAGCTTCCTTTAGCTAACAAGCACCCTTAAACACATCACAACACCATAGAGATTCTCTTCTTCACTTGGGGTAACTTTTGAGGCTAGGTTTAGGTAAAATCACCTTGGACGACTTGGAACCTTGAAGAACTATTAGCGAAGTATTGAGAGAGTTTGGGAACTATCCTTGGTCGAAAATGACCAAAAATGAGCCATCCAACCCCTTTAAAATGCTCAAGGATCGTCCACTGCCTAAGTGGGTCCCATTGGGAGCTGCTTGCGTGGTCTCACGAAAATGTAAATATCTCTCTACTCGGATGTCGTATCGATGAAAGATTTAATGTGTTAGAAACTAGACTCATACATATTCAATTTGGTAGGTGGATTATCCTGTAATTCCAAGTATATTGGGAGAAAATATCAACTAAATTTGACCTAATTTTCAGCACATTTGTGAATGTAACTTGTGATGACCTTTGCTAACTTTTATTCTACAATTCACTTGACTTTAAAATATAATACACGAATCATACGACTAAAATAACTCATAACATAACCTCTTTATCATGTTAAGCACCCTAGTATCACCCCAAAAGTATATGTTGTAACATTCCGAACTTGTCGACATTCGATGAAACTTATTTTCTTGAATTTATTTAGCTTTTATGCTTTTCAATCCTCTTGGTACTTGTTATCCATGCTCTTATAGATTTATAACTTCCAAAGTAACATGATTAACTTACTTTCTGTATTTTCAAAGATGATCTCATTTTTGAGCTTACATAATTGACTTACGACGTACTCTCACGTACGAAAACATGGGGCGTAACAAATTCTAATAGTTTACTTACAATAGAACCAGTAACAGGTAAAGAAATCTGATTATGTTTGCCTAAACAACAAGCTTCACAAAGACGAGATGATTTTATTGAATGACTAAGCAAACTGATTTTATTAACAATAAAAGAGACTGTTTATTGTTGAGGATAACCGAGCCGAGCATGCCAATCTGGTGCAGCAGTCCGAACTGATTTGAAAGCCTTGCTATTTCTTGCAATGTCTTCTGATACAGCAATAGGAAGCCTGTAAATTCGTCGTCAGCTGGTCCCCTCAACAAGACCTTTTTATTTGTCTGATGCTTCACAGTAAACCCAACAGAGTCAAATTTAAAGGAGCATTGGTTGTCTTTAGCAAATTTATTAACAGACAACAATTGTTGTTGTATGGCAGGCACATGTAAAATATTTTTCAAATGTAATTGATTATTACCAGAAGATAGTGTAGTGTGACCAATGTTTTTAATGTGCAAACCATGTCCATTATCTATAGTAACTTTGTCAGGCCCTTTGCACTCCTCAAAGATTTCAAGTGCAGATAAATCAGGTGTCATATGATGAGAAGTCGCAGTATCAGGAAACCAATCATTGGAAGAAGCTTTAACATTGGCGGCATTGGCAGTGATTTTATCAGTATTAGTATCATAACGTTTGCGACACCACTTCGCTTGATGATTGTTGAGTCCACAGATCTGACAAGGATTAGAAAACCACTTCTTATTTCCTTTAGAGGAAGCACCATTGTTTCTGTAACCATTATTTTTCTGGGAGCTTTGGTGGAATTGGCGAGCAGATGAAGTGTGTTGTCGAGCAACATTGGCAACAGCAGAGATCATTATGCGACAGTTCCGCAATAGGATTTCATGAGCCATAAGTCTAATAGAAAGATCAGAAAATGATACCTGTGATTTTTCTGCAGATACCGTTGCAATGACAGGATGATAATCAGAAGGAAGTAATCGGAAGATGGTGGCATTGAATTCATCAGGAGATACTGGTGTTCCAGCAGTAGCAAGTTCGTCAGCAATAGCTTTAGCTTCACGTAGAAATTGAGCCATTGGTTTGTCACCAAGAGTCATGTTTGGCAAGGTGATGTGCAATTGGACTTTTCTAGCGTTGTGTTTATACCAAATGCATTTGAGAGAGCTTCTCATGCTTCAAAGGCAGTATCTAAACTAGTCACATAGGGAAAAATTTCCTCGGTTAAAGATGATAGGATCCAACTCAGTAAGAGTTGGTCTTCTTGTAACCACTTTAGATAATTAGAATTTGGTTCTGATTGATTTGTTGTGGCATTGATGATGGTAGAGGGAGGTGCTGGTGTACCATTGATATGATTGAAAAGATTATAGCATCTGATGATAGGAATAAACAGAGTTTTCCAAGTCAGGTATTTTGTTGGTTTGAGTTTTATTGAAAAAGAGAGTTGAGCATGAGGTAAAGGATCAAAAAGACTTCGAGTGGTCAAGGTTACTGCAGTAGAGGTGGAATCTGAAAGTTGAGAAGTTGATGACATGGTAGGCTTTGGTACCATGTTATAAGATATGATGTTGAGAGAATTCGATAGTTTTCTATTGAGTACATTATTAAATATATATACAACAGTCCACAACACACTATAGAAGACTAGGGAGATAAGGAAACTAATAGAACAATCATATATCCTAAAATATAGCTAACAGAATATAGCTATCTTAACTAATAGAGATTGCTATCCTAACTTATAGAGATTAACCTTTATCTCTAACAATAATGATTAACAATTGTAGAAGAAAACACCACTTGAAAACTAATATATTAGCAAGAATAATTACATGCATTTCCCATTTAGTTATGATCACTTCAAATGAATAAATCATATTTTAATCTTTTATTGGAATTTTAAATACTCTCTAGATCTAGATCTCTGCTATTGGATTAGCTTGTGTGTCACTAGGTTAAAATATATATAGGGATAGTTTAATAATTAAAGCAATTATGTTATGTAGTAAAAATTAATAACAGAAAATGAAAAAATATCAGGGCTGTAAAAGCAAACATGAGAAAAAAGAGAAGAAAACTGTCCTTCCAAAAAAATGGACAAAGATATCATAATTCGTACTTCTTAAATCTTACGTAATATATAGATTCCCCAAAAAGAACGGAAGAAAAAGAAAAGAGAGAAAAAAGTTAAAGAGAGAAAGACGAATAAACACCTCAGAATTGTCTCCGTCAGCCAAAAGAAAAGAAATTTACAAGCTAAACTTCATTATATGTAAGCTACAAGGGAAGTCTACTTTGTACATGTCCACCAAAAAAAATTCTTTGTATCAATTTCTTGATGAACATAAAAGAGAAAAACTACGTGCGAATCTTTCATTTAAAAGTTTCTATGATCATTGTTTAGATCATAGAAAATTATTTTGGAAAATTAAATATGTTTCAAAACATTCTAAGATAGAATATTTCAACACTTATTTGAGTAACTATTCTAAGAGAGAATATTTCATGTCCCTCTGCTCCTAAATATTGGTCATTTTAGAAAATTAAATATGTTTCAAAACATATATAACGCATTAAAAAACAAGATCATCTATCCTTATAGTTTCAATTAGTATACCGCTGACTAATTCACTAATATGTTTAAAGAGAGATAAAGTCTAATTTAAACAAATACTTTTATGATTAAAGATATTAGTTAATAGTATCTTTCTTAGTAGTTGTGCTAAATTTTTAAAAGACAAGTAATATGACATGAATGTAGGGTTATTTTTTATAATAGTCCAATAGTGGTAATTCCACTGTATTTGGTACAAATTGTACCCCAATATTCTAATCTCACCAGCTTCCTTTCTTCGTAATTCTCCTTTTTCAACCCTTTTCCCTACCTTAAAAGAAAAAGTGTGAAAACGAAAGATGCATGCATCAAGTGTGGTTATGGTAAGTTTCTGTATATTCGTCTAAGGTTTTAATTATACACCAAGAAAAGTGTATTTATTCTATCAATATATTTTAATATGTTACAAGTCATCTTAACTTACAAAGTATAAAATATCCCCTGATTGCGTAGAAAAATTGAATTCTTGGTCCAATTTATCTCCAGCATCGTATTGGCTAGGGATGGCAAATAGAGGGGGTCGATGTGGGTTGAGCTTTAACCCGCGAAAAACTCAACTTTCCTTACTCGCTCAACGTAGTTATTTTATCAATTTTGAACATGTCCTGTCTCAGTGAAGTTTCATTTTCTTTTTAAAACAAACTATCTAATCAAAATTTGAGTTACATAACGTCTGATAACGAAGTTAAATTTCTCACATTTCTATCTCTTTTCTTTTTATTCATTTGATGTGGATTCAAAGTGAAAATCAAATGAAAACTGTTGAATTTAAGTTAGTACTTTATATAAATGAAAATGTTTTATGAAAAAAAAAAAGAACTTTTTGAATGCATGCATCAAGTAAAGTTATGGTAAGTTTCGGTTTATTCATCTAAGGTTTTAATTATACACCAAGAAAAATGTATTTATTCTATCAACATATATTTTAATATGTTATTTATCATCTTAACTTACAAAAGTATAAAATATCCTTTGACTGTGTAGAAAAATTGTATTCTTAGGTCAAATTTATCTCCAGCATCATATTGGCTAGGGAAGGCAAATGCAGGGGTCGATGTGAGTTGAGCTTTAACTCGCAAAAAACTCAATTTACCTCATCCGCTCTGCATAGTTACTTTATCAGTGTTCAACCTGTTTTGTCTCAGTGAAGTTTCTTTTTCTTACTAAAACAAACTGTCTAATCAAAATTTGTCCTATACAACGGTCGATAACGAAGTAACATTTCATCACACCCCTATCTCTTTTCTTTTTCGGTTTTATTCATTTGATGTGGATTCAAACTGAAAATGAAATGGAAACTGTTGAATTTAAGTTAGTACCTTGTACGAAAGTGTTTTATGAAAACAAAAAAAGAATTTTTTGAAGATGCCCTTTGTCTAACTTTTGGCCTAAAGAGAAAAAAGAAAAGAAATTACAAAGTTAAAAAAGCATTCTTCCGAGCGATCTCCTTACCTTGCAGATAGTAAAGGAAACGATGTTGAGAAGGAAAAAGCAGAGTTAGGAAAGAATGTTTAAGTTTGAACTTAAAGATTAATTTTAAAAGTTCAGATTTGTGGCTTGATTGGAGGAATCGGATCTTGGATCAAATAAGAGTAGATGGACTAAGGAATCTGAATGAAAATTCATTTTAATTTTTTTCAGGAAAGATCAAAATGCAAATTTTAGACAGTTTCGGGGAAGTGCTCAAGCGGGCATTCTTACGAATACTATTTAGAGATAAATAAATTAATATTTATTTTATCTTAAAAAATTAAACTGAAAAAGTACATTGTGTCTTGAAAATTAAACCAAAAAATTAAAATTTAAAATATATTGACTAATTCCTAAGTAGCAGTCCTTTAAAATGACAATTTGATATCATTTCTACCACATCCTTCCTGCATTCAACCAGCCCACTCTACTTTATTTTTTTTTAAAATCGTTTCAACTGGTCCTGTCTCGTATAAAAAGCAAAAAATTTCGCAGCGTAGCTTCGGTCTGGTCTTAGCAAAATATTCCCGTAATTAATGGCATTTAATAAATAGCCCTGTTTACCCTTGGCTTCGGATAACAATTAAATTTGTACGTGATTTTAAGGACACGTGACTTGGTTTGATATAAATAAAGGATAAGTAAAAATAAAGACTAAATTCAGTAAGTAAATTGAGAGAGAAAGCAAACCACAAATCTAGAATAGCTTGGCCTTGATAGAATTCTCTAAGATATACAAATATGAAGCAAATGGATAAAGAAAATAATTAGAGCAGACTGTATTTTTGTATATTGATCGTTGTTTTTTTGATGGATCCTTTTACAATCACACCGCCCCTTTATATATTAAGGGGAATGGTTCCTATACAAGGTAAAAATCTATCTACAAGGTAAAATATCCCTTGAATTACTGATTTCAACGTCTTTGCTGATTCCCGCCGAGATATTTACGTATCACGGGATTTCTGGTCCTTCCGTTATGCAAATCTGATAAATTTACCCTAAGACATTTTACCCTAATCGACCTTAATGATTTCATCTCGGATATCATGGCTTCGAGTTCCGTTCCGATGACGCCCAGTCTCGACCTTCGTTCCTTGATGTCTCGACACCGGCCTATCGAGCAGTAATTCTAATCGACACCAGCCGTATTCATTCGAACCTGATATTCCCTATGCAAGCGATCGAGTTCGACCCCATACAGATAGTCCCCTCATTTTTTGGTGAGTAATGATAAAAAACGATATGAGCCGCCACTTTTAAGATTAGGTCAAATAAAGACATACTTATGGCGCGCGTGATACGGAATTCGGGGCGTCACATCAAAAGAAACAAAACGTCATATTGATAAATGACGGTGGCATTGACGCACGGGGTAAGTATCGAAAACGTCTTTTCATAGACCAACTGAAGACAAACCTCTGCAACGCCTGCAAATGCGAATTAATGCTTTCTCGTTTTGGGACGCGAACTGCCACCTTTAAGAGGGTATAAATAGCCCTCTTCTTCTTCAGTTCCCAAAGTTTGCGTTATTTGAACATTATATTCTTCAAGTTCTCTGAGTTTGCTCACAAGTGATCCTCCCCTTTATTCTTGTCTCATCCCTGCATCTACTAGCTTCTTTAACTCTTTATCAACAATGGCAAAGACATCCAAATATGTTCCCCAGAAACAAAACCCATCATTTTCTCAACCCGCTGAAGATCCTGAGCCTGTCGTTGTTGAGGAAAATACGATCGAGCCCCCTTTAAAAGCGTTCGTACCGGTTGGGTGTTCAATCGGCTTCGATTTTAAGGTAGAGAAGGCTTCTTCTGTTCCGGGCCGGGGCGAACCGGTCACTAGATACATTTGTTCGATTACGAACAAAATCATCGACAAGGTGAAGGAAGATTGTAACTGGGTTGGTAAGTGCGTGGTGGTTCCCGCACCGGAAGAGGCGATAACCACCCACGTGGAGGGCTACTTGAGTGTTTACACCTATCCCTTCACGTTGGGTCCTTTGGACCCTATCATCGTCGCCTTTTGCAAAAGGTATGATGTAACGCTGGGTCAGATTCACCCCTCCGTTTGGAGAATAGTCACATTCTCTTCCGCTTTTTTCTAAGCAAGATCGACGGGCATCCTTTCACCCTTGATCATCTCTTACGGCTATACAGTCCCCGAATATTCCGAGGGGGATTAATAAAACTTGCTCGCCGGGCAAGCAAAGCCCCCTTCTCGAGCATCGACGAGGATAGGGATCGAGGTTGGATGAGCCGATTTGTTAGAATAAAAACATCGGACTTGATTCCCGCCGAAGACATGTCGTTCCCTGAGAAGTGGAACATGAACCGTAAGTGCTATCCTCCTATTTCAATTTGTCCGGTGTTTTTTCCTTTGTTATCTCACTAACCGATTTCACATGGTGTAGCTGCTTCTCGAACGCCGGCTGCGATTATGCACTTGAAAGAATGGGTCGAGAAGGTGGTATCTCAAAAGACCTATTCGGAGCGTGCCTGGCGCGAGATATCGAAGGGCCGATGGGAGGCCAAAAATCATGGTGAGACCGATTAACGTTTAAATTCTACGCCTTATGTTATCGATAATGCTGTTGACTTATAACTTACTTCACTCTTCATTTGCAGGTCTATCGAAGGACGTTGAATTGAGGCCAGCATCCCCTGGTAGAGAGATTCCCTGCCATCCCCCTGCCTCAATTCAACGTCCT
>MCJB01049191.1:7320-47208 GCA_002018475.1 Nicotiana obtusifolia
GGGGGGGGGGGGGGAGGTCAGAGATTGCAGCGGAGTGGATGACAATCGAGATGGTTCTAATGGGTTTAAGATTCATATGTGGTATTTAAGGATTTTTGGATTTGTGTATGGCTAGGACTTGAGAACTGTATTGGATGGTATCGTGACTTATAGTACTTCTATATCATAATTCACATTACATGGAAATATTAGATAGATTCAAGAAACAGTTTCAGATTCATAAAAGGGTTCTCCAGCGCGGGCATTTTCATGTTGAGGTACTCTTGGTTTTATCAGTCTACGTGACTTGGTCGATTTAGGGGGGATTTAGTTCTGATAGCGTGAGATTATGCTAACAGGTTTCAAAAAGTTCATGATGTTAAAAGGTCCATTGCATGAACATTCTCTTGGATTGAGATAAGTGGAAGGTCCGTGGTTAATAGAGTGTCTATCTTACTTCTGATTCAGTGTTAATTATGAGATTTTGTATTATCATATATTAGAATAATAGATATGGTGAGCTGTATGAGATTGAGATTGTAGGGATAAGGTTGCAGTCTTGATTCATAAGGAAGGTTATATGTTCTAGATAGCATGAGAGATTTCAGATGTTTAAGGGGATGTTAGCACTATATTATATCGCTTGAGAGAAGTGTGTGTTGTGGAGGTGTCACGACCCAAAACCACTAATTGGGCGTGATGGCGCCTAACGCACTTGCTAGGCAAGCCGAACATGACAAAGACGAATCATAATAACAGTATTGATAAAGATCGTACAAGTCTAAAGCCTTCCAATAACATAGAAATGTATCTATAGGATAATTTGACCAGAACTAGTAAACACAGAGTCATGAGCTTTAAATAGAAATACAAGTCTGAAAAGCTAAATAACAATACTATCTAAAATAAAGACAACAGTACAAGATGAAAAGAGACGCCAAGACTGCGGTCGAAATGCAGCTCTGTCTTGTCTCTCAAAATAACTCAGCAAGCAAAACTCCGCTACTCGTGACTCGATCCATCACCTAGATTTGCACAATTAAGAATAGAATATATTATGAGTACGACCGACCTCATGTATTCAACAAGTATCATAACCAACTCTGCCTTGGTAATAAAATCAAGAATTATTAATGATTCTCGCTATAGCCTGTGCAGTGCATAAAAACAACAAGTACTGAACAATAACATGATCGAGTCATAGAGCACAAAAAGAATCACCTGTTATGTACACAGTTAGTTAAGTACTATGCTCAGTCAATGATCTAGCATATAGAGATGATTTGCAAGTACATAACATTTCCGTAACTGTTCCATACCACTGATCAGTTTTTCACAATCTGCATGTACTTCAACAAGGCACTTGAGAGGGTGGCCCTAGGAGGATGGATCCACATCCACATGCTACACGGTGTAGTCATGCTCAACAATCATAATCCGCCCGACGTTGTCACAGGCTCAATATCAATGGCGTGGTCACTAGCTCAATATCATGGATCCGCTCTATTCCACCCCATATTTTCGTACATAATAGTGCGTTGTGAGAAAACTAATGTAAGACCAAAAATGAGATCATCTTTGAAAGTATATAAAGTAAGTTAATCATGTTAACTCGGAGGTTACAAATATTGAAGATCATGAACTACAAGTACAAAGAGGTTTGAAAGGTTCAGAAGCTAAAGGAATTGAAGAAAATAATGTTTCGTAGAAAGTCGACAAGTTGGGAATGTTATAAACCGTACTTTTGGAGTGAGACTAGGGTTCTTAACATGATAAGAGGTTTATGTTATAATTTATTTTTGTCTTATGATAGTCATTTGGTTTTGAGGTCAAGCGAGTTGTGGAATAAAAGTCGATGAAAGTCATCACAATTTAGGTTCATAAGTTTTACTGAAATTCGGGTAAAATGTCACTGAGATTTTCTCCCAATATAGTTAGAGTTACGGGGTGATCCACCCATCAAATTGAATATCTATGAGTCTATTTTCTAACACATCACATTTTTTGTCAATACAACATTGTAGTAGAGATATATATGTATTTTTGCGAGACTGCACAGACTGCAGGGTGACAAGTAGGTGTGTCACCTACTTGCTTAAATGAGAGGACTAAATATGTCCAAAAAGGAGCTATGTCGGGTCACACAAAGAGCCTTTTAAGGTCTTATCTCCTGCAATATAACACTCATTATATAGCAAAATAAACACAGACAAGCCCCTGCAAAAATTCTCCCAAAAATTGAACACAAACCCTAATTGATTTCTTTTCTTTTCAAGTTCTAGTTGGAGGAAAACCTAGGGTTTGAAGAACCAAGATAGGAGCTGAGATATTCAACAAATAAGGTAAGTTTAATTCTATATTTCATCCATTTTTATGCTGGAAATGTATGGAAAGTCGTTCAATAGTTGTAAGAACTCACGGGACAGTGATCGAAAGCCGTGAGTTCGAGTTATTTTACTTGTAGTGGACTGTTTTCTGGGCTGTTTCGTGTTGCAGTTGGATTGCGTGTTTTGCTACTGTTTTAGGGAGTTATGGAGGAGAAAGGGTGGAGAAACACCAAATAAATGGAGGGTGGTGGTCTGGTTTTTTGTCATAACATTTTCGGGCTATTTGACACTACTACGATGGCCAAATTATGATAATTTATGTTCAGAGTCCTGCAGTCTCAAATTGGTACACTCGGTTATGTGTGGTACCAGGTGCCTGCCTCGCCCCTAGTTTCGTGACTAGACAAACTTGGTATCAGAGAAGTTCTGTCCTAGTTTGTGCACCACATTATATAAGCAGGGAACTACATGGCATTTAGGAGTTGGTTAGCCTTCTTTAAAATCTAAATCGTGCTGTAGAACTGAGTTATAGGAAATTTGAGTTAAACTTACGTATCGGTTTTTTCATACAGAGATGACGGTGACTAGGAATACTATGACTAGTCAGAGGAGAGATACAGCAGCGCGTGAGAGGACCTGCAAGGTACCCCCAATAGATGGGGCCTAGTCTGAGGCCCAGGACGAGACCCCTGCTCGGCCTTTACCGGCTCCTCCACCACCTGAGTAGATTCCTAGAGGATACCGCAGATCTAGTTCCCCCTCCACTTCCATCAAGTTAGGACTTGAGGAGTGCGGTGCATTTGTTGACACAGTTGGTAAGTACCCAGCAATAGGCTAGGGCCTCAACTAGTGCAGGATCTTCTGAAGGGTATGAGAGTCAAGGGTCAGATAGTTTATTGCTTTGAGTCCCCCAAAGTTCACGGGGACAAATCAGATGGTAGACCGGCAGGATTTCATAGATCAGCTTCATAGGATCTTTTAGGTTATGCATGCCACGGAGAAAGAGGTAGTTTAGCCAGCAACTTTTCGACTCCGAGATATAGTCGTCCTTTGGTACGAAGGATGGGAGAGGTCTAGGGACGTGATGCATCTCCAACTATTTGGGAGAATTCTTCAGATGCCTTCCTTGACCAGTACTTACCACGGGAGATCCGACAGGCTCGAGTCGATTTGTTTCTAGCCCTCAAGCAGGGCAATATGAGCGTTCGAGAGTATAGTCTCCTTTTTGATTCATTGGCAGATATGCTCCATCCATAGTTGCTACTATGCAGGACAGGATCCATAGGTTTATAGAAGGGTTGGCCCTAGAGTTGTCCGAGGCATGTGCCACCGCTTCATTTCAGGAAGTATGGATATCTACCGGATTTAAGCATTCACCCAGAATATAGAAAAGGGCAGGCGTCGGCAGCAGGGTACAAAGAGGAGTGAGCAAGAGCAGCGTGAGAGGATGAGATTTGCCAGGTCATACGAGCAGTCTTAGGATTGTTATAGGCCACAGTACTTCGGACGACCACTTAGGCCTCCACCGGCTCAGTTACAGGATTACATATCGCTAAACTCAATCAAGACTAGGTGAGAGCTCATGGGCGTCGGGTTTTCAGCGGTAGCGAGGTTCAGGGCAAACATGGTAATTTCCGCTGCAGTGTGAAATATGTGTTAGAGGACACCTAGGCCAATGCCGAGAAGGTTCTGACGCTTATTATACATGTGGGAGTCCGTGGCATATGATGCGAGATTTCCCAAATAGAGATTCTGGGGGTATGGCACAACCAACGAGTTCAGCAACAGGATCAACAATGTCCGTGCATCATTTAGGGCACGAGTCTCAATCTTCAACTGGTAAAGGTCGAGGCAGAGGTAGAGGTTTCCAGTTCAGGCGGTAATCAGAATCGTATCTATGCTTTAGTGGGTCGATAGGACCATGAGTCTTCACTAGACGTTATGACAAGTATATTGACCATTTTCTCTCACGATTCTTATGACTTGATAGACCCAGGATCTACTTTATCGTATATTGTCGCGGGGAAGATTGGCATAGTGCCTGAAATACTGACTGATCCTTTTGCGGTATCTACACCAATCGGAGAATCGATTATTGCGAGACAGGCTTACCGAGGTCGTACGGTGACAATTTGCAGTCACCAGACCTCAGATAATCTAGTTGAGCCAGAGATGATGGATTTTGATGCTATCATGGGCATGGACTGATTGGTAGTTTGCTATGCCAAAGTTGACTGCCGAGCATTGGCAGCCAGATTTCATTTTCCAGGTGGGCTAGTCCTTGAATGGGTAGGTAATACAGTGACACATAGAGGTAGGTTTATTTCTTATCTGAAGGCGAGAAAAAATGATAGCAAAAGGGTGCATTTATCATATTATGCGAGTTAGAGATGAAAATGCTGAGATACCTACACTTCAGTCTATTACAGTAGTCAAAGAGTATGCATATATGTTTCCAGATAAGCTTCCAAGTATTCTTCTAGAGTGAGAGATTGATTTTATCATCGATTTGTTTCCGGGAACTCAACCAGTATTCATCCCTCCGTATTGAATGGCACCAGCCAAATTGACGGAGTTGAAGGAGCAGTTAAAAGATTTGCTGGAGAAAGATTTCTTCAGACCCAGTACCTCACCTTGGGGTGCACAAGTACTATTTGTGCAAAAGAAAGATGGCTCACTGAGGATGTATATCGATTATATACAGTTCCAAGGATCGATGACTTGTTTGATCAGCTGCAGGGGGCTAGATACTTTTAAAAGATAGATTTGAGGTCGTGGTACCACCAGGTCAGAGTTCGGGAGAAAGATATTCCAAAGACAGCCTTCAGGACCCAATATGGCCACTTCAAGTTCCTTGTCATGTCCTTCGGGTTGACAAATGCACCCGCCGTATTTATGGACATGATGAATAGCGTCTTCCGGCAATTATTAGATTTGTTCGTGATTGTATTTATTGATCATATTCTGGTTTATTCACGTTCAGAGGAGGAGCATGCAGACCACCTGCGAGCAGTACTCCAAGCCTTCATGATCATAAGTTATATGCTAAATTTTTTAAATGTGAGTTCTGGTTGAAGTCTGTAGCATCCTTTGGGCATATTATATCCGATGAAGGTATAAAGGTAGACACTCAGAAGATTGAGGCTGTGAAATCGTGTTCTAGACCTACCTCTGCGACAAAGATTCGTAGCTTTCTAGGCATATCAGGCTACTAACGAAGGTTCATAGAGGGTTTTTCTTCCCTTTTGGCACCATTGACGATGCTGACTCAGAAAGAAGCTAAGTTTCGGTGGACAGAGGCTGGCGAGCGGAGTTTCCAAGAGCTAATAACAAGTTGACCTCCGCGCCAGTTTTAACACTTCCAGAGGGACCAGAGGATTATGCTATGTATTGTGATGCCTCAGGTGTCAGCTTAGGATGTGCCTTGATGCAACATGGAAAGGTAATTGTGCACGCTTCATGGCAGTTGAGGAAGCACGAGAGGAATTATCCGACCCACGACCTCGAGTTAGCTGCGGTTGTCGATGCACTTGAGATATGGCGCCATTATTTATATGGTGTTCAAGCAAAAAGAGTTGAATTTGCGACAGAGGCGATGGCTAGATTTATTGAAAAATTACGACGTTAACATTCTATACCATACAGCGAAAGCTAATTTTGTAGCTGATATGTGTTATTAGTTTATGACTGATTATCATGTCTTGATCTCATATGTTATCCTCATTGTTTAAGCTAATGAATTCCTGATAATCTGCAACTATTCTAATGTTGGCTGGTTAATTTACTTAATGGACATCACCAGGTAAATGCTTCCTAAAATGAATAATCTAAGTCTCATTGAACTTCTGCAGTTAGCTAAGAGATTGTGATTGTACTATGCATGTTTTATTAGCTTTATTACCATGTTTTCTAGCCTAACTCGTGTTGTGTCCTTAAACCTTTTCTTGACATCCTGCTGAGATTTTGCATTTGCTACATCTGTGCTTGGATCAATAATGTTGTACCACCTTTGATTCGACTAAATGACTTTTATTATAGTGTCCATGTTACACACTTAACCTACCTGTTTGATTGAGAAATCTGCTACTAAAACCATGCCTGCTAGATATATTTTTAAATAACTCGCATAGGCCTATTGGTATAACCTGAACCCTTGTAATGAATTCATTAGCATGGTTATTACTACTTGTCTTATAAGTCCTACAGCAATGAAATCTCGTAGAAGCCTCTTTGTGTATATGTTGGGTGAATTCTATTGACCTACCGTGTTTGGGCTCATGAACTTCCTATTTACTCTCATTCCGGAAAGACCCTTTCCTATGTTATTATTTTCTTCACTTGAGATTGCCTTATAGAACAGAAGATAAACTAAGCCTGCTTTAACAACTTAGTAGTGTAGGATCTGAAATGGAAATATGTTGTTGTCACTATTAGGACTAAGGAGATTCATTGATTTTTCCTTGCCCTTATGAATGAACCCTGCACCATGCTTGGCTCAATATTCTTGGCTTTTTAAAGACCTAGTGTGAATCTGGATAACTGATTGGGAACCAGATATTGAATCATGTTACTAAGTTTGGATTAAACAGAGATTAACCTTCTTGCCTATATGTGTGCTTTTGTTGGTATGTAAGAAAACCTGACCAAGGTTATTAGTCCATGTACCTAGTAGAGTAAGGACTTAACCATGTGTGTGAACTTCTGATTGTTCTAAATACATTCTAAATAGTTGTTAAGGTACTGTGAACTTAATTAAGGACTCCGGTAAGATTTAACCTACTAGTATAACAAATGAAGTTAGCATGCATGAGCAATAATAAGTGATGGAGGGTCACATTTTTGCAACAAGGCTTTCGACACTTTACTTGGCAAGTATGGTGTTTCTCACAAAGTGGCAACTCCCTATCACCCACAAGCAAGTGGTCAAGTGGAAGTCTCTAACTTAGAGATAAAGAATGATTTTCCAAGACGATGAATGCAAATAGGACGGATTGGTCTAAGAAGCTTGATGATGCTCTATGGGAATATAAGACGGCTTACAAAACACCTATCAAGATATCTCCATACTGGTTGGTGTTTGAGAAAGCTTGTCATCTTTCGGGAGAACTTGAGCACATTGCAATGTGGGCCTTGAAGAAATTGAATCTTGATTGGGATGTAGCCGCTAACTTGCTTGTTGCATACTTGAATGAATTGGATTAGTTTCAGTACCATGCATATGAAAGTTTGTCCTTGTACAAAGAAATGACGAAATATCTTCATGACAAGTATATTTGGAACAAGAAGTTCAAGGCCGGTGATCTTGTGTTATTGTTCAACTAAAGGTTGAGGATGTTTCCCCGGAAGCTCAAGTCAATGTTGAGTGATCCATTAGAAATTATTGGTGTGACACCCTTTGGCCAGGCTTGTCATCAACAAAAACCAACGCCCCCCTCTCTACTACGAATTTTTCTTTGAGCTCAGGACGGACATGAATCAAAGAATGCTGGGGCACACTAGGAACAATGACGGACCCTCGGCCATCTCATAAGCCCCTATCTATCCTTTATTATTTAGTTCACTTTCTCATATGTTTACCAACTAACTTCAAATTCTTTGCAGGTATTATAGAACCAAGTCTTCGGTATATTTGGAGCACCTTATATATAGCAAACCGTCTGCTCAACCAATTGGAGCACCTTGTACATATCGAGCTACCGGTCCTGTCAATCACAGCCCTGCATATGGAAAAACCATATGCTCAACCAATCGGAGCGCTTGTACATATCTAGCCATTGGCTTCATCAACAGGAGCCCTGTATAGAGCAAACTGTTTGCTTCGCCAGCTGGAACACTTTGCACAGATCGCATTGTCACTCCACCATATCGAAGATTCCAAGTAGATAGTCGCAAATTTCATCACCGACCTTACCAATCAAAGGATGGACCATCCAATTCGCCATATGTTCTGCCGATCGATGGCCGCAATTTAGTTTTGCAGTCAAGAGTATCTCTTTGGCATGCTCCTTTATTTCTTTATTTTATCTTGAATGTTTTGATATTTTATATATGCAGCTTATAAGAATTTTACATTTCAAGTCATATACTTCCATTATGCGGAGGTATTTTACATTTCTAATCAACTACTCCCCTTACTGCGTATCTTGTGTATTAGGCAACAAAGTTCGGTTGGTGGAATGATAGTTTTCTAGAAAACATTTTGAAAATCATTCATTTTTATGGAAAATGTCGTCGTTCCAGATCATGACATGTTTAGAAGTTCCCTTCGACGTGAATGTTGTTTCTGGGCGATTTTGTCATGCTGATGATGTAGCTTTTTGCTGTTGCACTCGTATCCTAATAAAATAGATGCATTACAAAGGCTTTCCTACGGTTATGACTGAACCTTTTCATGTTGCTAAAGTATATGAACGGAAACAGGTCTGAACGTAGTTTGAGGATAATGAAATGATGAATGAATATGCTGATGACCGAGCCTGACTCAGGCAGCCTACGTATCCAAATGGAATCAAGTCAAAACGTAGTTCGATTACAATAAATGCAAAATGATAAGAAATTGAAATGAAGTGGTCGAGTATGGCTCAAACTTCCTACGTATCCAAATGGAATTAGGCCAAAATGTAGTTCAATTACAATAGATTACTGAAACTGATATGGATTGCCTACGTATTCCGCCATTAGAAATCAAGTCATGGAATAGTTCTGAATGTACACAAAAATGACATTTGGATTTTCTATTAAAAAAGAGGGGGGATAAGAGACTGAACCCTAAGTGGGTTGCCTACACATCCCACTGTGGGAAGTTAGGTCAGGCGTAGTTTTGTTATAATCAAACCCTAATTCTACTGTCTTAAAATGTAGTATCTCTTTATTGCATCTGAGTTGATGGGCTTCGTGCTGACTTTGCCATCCATTTCTGCTAGGATATATTCCCCTCCTAACAACACTCGATAGACTACATATGGAACTTGCCAGTTCGGTGCAAATTTTCCTCTGGCCTCTTCTTGATAGGGGAATATCTTCTTCAAAACCAGCAGCCTCGGTGTGAATTGCCGAGGTTTCACCTTTTTGTTAAACGCGTTGGCCATCCTATTTTGATATTGTTGACCATGACATACTGCGTCCATTTTCTTTTCATTGATGAGCATGAGTTGCTCCTGCCTGTCACGTATCCATTCTGCCTCATCTAACTTGGCTTCCTGAGTGACTATTAAAGATGGTATCTCGACCTCTACGGGAATCGCAACATTTGTGCCATTTACCAATATGTACGTTGTTGCCCCTGTGGACGTTCTGATAGTGGTGCGAAAACCCAATAAGGTGAAGGAGAGCTTCTCGTGCCACTGCACGTGATTGTCCACTATTATAGGCTGTGGAATTACGGTGGACGATTCTGAACTTCTCGCAAATCTCCCTCATGGGATATCTATTTAGATTAGCTGCATTGTCACTGATGATTGACTCTGGGATCCCAAATCGGCAAACTATGTTGTTACGAACGAAATCTGCCACCACCTTCTTCGTGATGAACTTGTATATAGAAGCTTCAACCCATTTTGTGAAGTAGTCGATGGCTACCAGGATGAAATGATGTATGTTTGGTGTGGTGGGTTCTATAGGTCCCATCATGTTTATGACCCAAACGGCGAACGACCAAGGAGAACCCATTACAATTAGCTCATTAGGTGGAACCCGGATGAAATCCTCGTGAATCTGGCACTAGTAACACTTATGGATGTAACAGATACTATCACTTTCAATGGTCATCCAAAAGTATCCGGCTCTCTAAATCTTCTTGTCTAAAGTGAAACCATTCATCCAAGGTCCGCATGTTCTTGCGTGTATCTCTTCTAGTAGTCTTGTTGCATCAGCGGCGTCTACACATCTTAACAAACCCAGCCCAGGGACCTCCTGTACAGGACTTCCCCATTAACGAAAAAGTGTTTCCCAATCTTCTTAGTGCTCGCTTCTAACCGCTGGTGGTATTCTCTTTCTTTAAGGACCTTTTTGATGTCATAGTACCATAGCTTACCATCATGCTCTTCATCTATATGGAAACAATATGGATGTTGATCTTGAACCTCTATCTCAAAGGGGTCGATGTAATTCTTGTCTGGATGCTGGATCATAGATGATAAGGTTGCAAGAGTGTCGGTGAACTCATTCCGGATTTTGGGAACATGTTTGAACTCAATATTGGTAAACTTCTTACCCAACTCTTTTGCGCAGTGCAGGAACGGAAGGATCTTGATGTTCTTAGTGGTCCATTCACAATGAACATGGTGTATCAGCAAATCAAAATCTCCTATGACCAGAACCTCTTTGATGTCCATGTCAACTTCCATTCTTAGCCTTAGGATGCATGCTTCATATTCTGCAATATTATTTGTGCAAGGAAACCTTATTTTGGTTGAGGCCGGGTAATGTTGTTCTGACACAGAAATTAGAACTGCCCCATTCCCTACATCTTTGAAATTTGATGCTCTATCGAAAAACATTCTCCATCCTCGGTATGACTCTGCGATATCCAGTGAGTGGCTCGTAATATTTGTCTACCAGATTCTCTATGAGATGATCGACCGATGCTTGTCCTTTGATAGCTTTCTGCATCACGTACTGAATATTGAACTCGCTGAGTAGAATCTGTTATTTGTTCAACTTTCCTGTATGCATTGGTTTCTAGAAGATGTACTTGAGCGGGTAGAGTCGGGATATCAGATTTATGGTGTATGCTCACATGTAATGCCTTAACTTCTGAGCGATCCATGTCAAACCGCTGCAGGTCTGTTCTAACAAAGTGTACCTGGCTTCGTACGATGTGAACTTCTTGCTCAGGTAATAGATAGCCTGCTCCTTCCTTCCAGTCTCATCATGTTGTCCCAACAAGCATCCAAGTGCATTATTCTGAATGGAGAAGCATAGTAACAGCGGTTTCCCATGTTCGGGAGGATCTACAATTGGTGAATTTGACAAATACTCCTTGATTCTGCCGAAAAATTTTTGACATTCTTTTGTCCACTTTGTAGTAGCATCCTTCTTTAACAACTTGAAAATAGGCTCGCAAATTACCATTGACTGCGCTATGATCATGCTGAGGTAGTTTAATCTTTTGAGGAAGCTCATCAAATCCTTATTGCTCTTGGGAGGTGGCAAATCTTGAATGACCTTGACCTTCGAAGGATCCAACTCTATCCTTTTCCTGCTGAGGATGAAATCTAACAGTTTTCCTGCGGGGACTTCGAATGCATATTTCGTAGGATTAAACTTCAAACTATACCTCCACAAATGTTTGAAGAGCTTCTTTAAGTCACTCAAATTATCAGCATTCTTCCTAGACTTGATGATGACATCATCTGCATATACCTCGATCACTTTGTGGATCATGTCATGAAAGATGGTCATCATGGCCCTCATGTAGGTTGCACCAACGCTCTTGAAACCGAATAGCATGACCCTATAACAATAAACTCCCCATGGCATGGTGAATGCCGTCTTCTACGCATCTTCTTCATGCATTAGAATCTTGTGGTACGCAACAAAACAATCCACGAACGAATGTGACTCATGCTTCGTGCAGTTGTTGATAAGGATATGAATATTTGGTGGAGGAAAATAATCATTTGGGCTAGCTTTGTTGAAATCTCAATAGTCCACACATGTCCTAATTTTCCCATCCTTCTTTGGTACTGGTACAATTGTCGCCAACCATATAGGATAATTGGTGACTCTCACCTCATTCGCCTCTATCTGCTTGGTGACTTCTTCTTTTATTCTTAGATTCAAATCTGACTTGAATTTTATAGGTTCTTGCTTGACTGGCGGTCTGGCGGGTTTAGTGGGCAACTGGCGCGAGACAATGTCAGTACTTAGCCCAGGCATGTCATCATCTGACCAAGCGAACACATCGATGTACTGTTGGAGGAGCTCTACCAATTCTTTCTTATGCTCTACCTTCAGATGGATGTTGATTCGAGTTTCTTTCACATCTTTTTTCATTTCCCAAGTTGATTACTTATGCTTTTTCAAGGTTGGGCTTTTTCTGGCTCTCTAACTGCTCGATTACTTGTAGGAGGTTCTCAGGAATCATGCTTTCGTCGTACTCTTTGTGCTTTGGATTGTTTTGCTCGAGGGTTTCGTTACATGTCTTAATCGCGGAAAGTGGCTTTTTATCTATTTGGTTGCTGAAAAGAAAAACTAAGTATAAATAAGAGCTAAAAAATGAATTTGGAGCGATTTCAGGAAAAGTAATTCTTTTATTTCATCAAAAGGAACATCTCAGCTTCCAAAGAGGCAATTGACAAAAAAGTGCATGCACAATTTAGGCCTCAATCGACCATGCCTTTTTAAAATTACTACAGTGCCACACTACCAAAACACCCGGTGAAGTAGAGATGGACTGGCGGTCCAATTCTTCAAAGCCTCTCCTGGTTCGACATCCCAAATAGTCGATGTCTTGATATCAACTTCATCGCAGCATTCCTAGATCATAGTCACGAACAATCTTCCCATTCCATCAGCGATGTCATCTTCTGGTGTTGATCTCTGGCTCGGGCCTTGAACACGCTCTGGTACAAAATCCTTCTTCCTCAGATTACAAATATAAGTCTTTCCAGTTGTAGGTTGATACCCCATGCCAGCGGTAGCCTTTTGCCCTTTTGGTTCAATCAGCTCTGTTATCCTTCTGATCGGCCTGCCAGCCCAGTCCCTAGTCGTTACCTATATTTCATCATCTCTCTCATTGCCATCTTCGACCTTTATAGCAATTGCATTTAACAATTCTAGTCATTCTTGTCCATTTTTGTGGCCTGCATGATCTTGACTGCATGTAAGGTGACTCTATCCAATGCTTTTATGGAGGGGACTACGTGCTCTAAGTAACCTAACTGTCTCCACTCTCAATGTATCACAATCTCTTGGCAATCCCACTCAAATTTCATTCACTGATGGAGGGTGGAAGGAGTTTCCCCTGCCATGTGTATCCAGGGCCTTCCCAGCAGCAAGTTATACGAAGTTGAAATATCCATTACTTGAAATAATATTGGGAACTCGACCGGTCCAATTTGTAAGGTTATGTAGATCTCTCCAATGACATCCTTCTGCGGCCCATCGAAAGCCCTCAATCTTACATGGCTTTCATTTTCAACCCTCAAATGGATAGCCAATTTTTGTCGAGTAGAGAACGGGAAAATATTCACTCCAGATCCTTCGTCAACGAGTATTCAAGACACAACTTTGTCCCATCACTTAACTGTGATTTATATGGGCTCGAAAGGAAATCATGTTTTCTTCGACCATCTTTCCAATGGTCCTCGCTGGTAGTACTGCCTGGCACACTTACTCCACTTAACACCTTCACCAAAGCATCCCTATGACTATCGGAGCTCATTAGCAGATCCAAGATCGGTATGTGTGCAGGGATCTTCCTCAACTGTTCCTCCATAAAATACTCTTTAACTGGCATCTTCCTCGAAAACTCTACCGACTTGGCATCTATTATATTTCTCCTTTGATTCGGTTCTATACTTAGGTTCCCTCGATTTATCTCCTTTGGAGCATAACACCTTCCTGACCTGGTCATCCCGTGAGCAGCTGTGGAGTCTCTCTTTTTACCCTTTACTTTCTACTTGTACGTCGATGACACTGTTTTGTATTCTCGACTTTCCTCATTTATGACGGTTCCGATTGACTTTTGTTGGTATATCTGAACCATTACAGGAGGTTTCAGTGGAATCGTAATCAATGCAGTCTTTGAGGGTTGAACTCTTGCAGCTTTCACATTCTCGATTGTGACGATTGTCCCCTTCATATCATAATCCTCGTCCAGCAAAATCATGATGGCTCCTTGATTTCTATGGTTTGGTTGTGGGTTACGATTCACATTTGGTGGAGTCGGGGTACATTGGATAGCTCAACTCTTGATCAGTAACTCAATCTCATTCTTTAGTTTGAAGAAGTCCTCAGTATTATGTCTAGGAACACCCAAATGGTGGGCACACCGCTTGGTTGCGCCAAAATATTTTGAGGGTTGGTCAAGAATGCTCTCTTCCACTCGGTATACCAGCCCAAGTCTCTTCAGTCTTTCAAACAGCTGGGCTAAGGGTTCAACAATTGGAGTGTAGTTTCTAGGATTTCATTCTTCAATGTTTGGGCATGGTCGAGGTGCGTAGGCGGGTCTATTTGGATGGGTGGTGGTTTGTACTGGAGCATATGATCGTTGAGGGTTTGGATATATATGGGCTCGAGGTGGGTTATATTGAGGTTGAGTATTGTAATGCAGTTGGGTGTTGTATACTAAAGCGTAGGTGGGTTGATGTGAAAGATGGGTGTTTATGGGGTAGGAGTTTTTTCTATGGGGAGGACTGGAAATATAGTAAGGAACAATTGTTGTTACTTCCTCTTTCTTCTTCTTCTTTCCACTGCATATGGAACCAGATTGTATTGTGTTGCTGGCAGCTTGAAGTGTGGTCATTAACTGTATGCATAGGGGGATTTGGGGGGTTTGCGGGGTTTACTGGTGGTATTACTTGGGTTGTGGGATTTGTACGTACTGTGGTTGGGGTACCGTTTGTTTCTTAGGTGGTTGGAGGGAAATAATCAGCGATTGAATCTAATGAAGGAAGCTGGATGGTTTGGAAGCATCATCACGGCCAAGTGTGCCAGCTCCCGAATATGCTGCACTTCTTCTCTTAGTGACTCAATCTCTTGCGCCATTTTGCCAATGTACTCATCATTTGGGGTATCATTCTTTTCACCCGATTTCCCTGGACTTTCGGCTATTACTAGAGCATTTCTGGCCGGGTCGTCAATTGTAGACATCTTCCCCTTTGATCTTAGCTTGTATGGTGGCTCAGCTAGTTTTACGTATCGACACAAACCATCCTATGTTTTCCGGGGATAACAATAAAGAAATAAAGCGATAAAAATAAAGAAGAGTAGAAGTTAGTCATAGTGATTTGCACAAATATAAGCACATCGAGCAATTAATTCACGTATGAACGGGTTTCTTCAGATGCGAGGAACCTCTCTTTGCCGGAGGTAGGCCTATGCAGCAAAAATTTTGATGAACAAATAGATTTTGATACTTTTAGATCCGGAGCGAATTTTATTGATAGGCTTTGGATTACAATACATGGGAGCGGTGATTACAACATTGTCTTTCAACATTCACAAAGATGCTTTGGCTTACAGATTTTCCCTTAGGGAAATGAAAAGGTGTCACGACCCAAACTGGAGGGCCATGACTAGCACCCGACCATACTTGCCGAGCACCAACGTACATTTTATCTAACCTTCTTTATTATTTTTTAGGGCTGACGAGATCAATATAAATGGTAGACATGGATCATGGACAACCAACAATAAAATATGATGGCATGAACATACATAACATGGGATGACCAGACAATCAAGAAACTATATATAAGGTACGAGCTACCACGCTACCATGAAAGACTATACAACAAAAATCAGCCAACAAGGCATACCAAACTATACATGAGCCGACACCTGTCTATGAGCCTCTAATGGAACATGAGTACTGCAACATAGCCGGAACAGGGTCCCGACATACCCATAACGTCTATAACAAAAATGTATACCCATACCACGACAAGTCCAGAGAAGGGATCTCGCCAATCACCGCTGAAATGGACGGCCAACTCTGGTGGGGGAGCTACACCTGCCTGTCTATCAAGACCTGCAGCACGACATGCAGCGTCCACAAATAAAAGGACGTCAGTACGAATAAAGTACTGAGTATGTAAGGCAGGGAACCATAAGTACGAACAGTAATGTAAGCAGGGATAGAGAATATACAACCTGTAACATCTGGGTACCTCTGAGGGCTACTGACATGAAATGCATGATACATATGTATATATACATAAACTTTTAAAACATACGCCTCTGTGGGCATCATCATCATCATATCATACCCGGCCATCATAAGGCTCGGTAGAATCGTACCCAGCCACATGGAGCTCGGTAAAACCCAACTGGTCTGTGGTTGCACAATAGGTGCCGTACCCGGCCGACTATAGCGCGGCTCGGTAGAGTAAAATAGATACATATATATAATGCATGCTCGACTCATGAAAATACGTTCTAAGCCTTTTGGAGTGACGTAAGGTTGGTGTCCTCTGTACACGTTATTAGGACTAACTCTTCACCATGAACCTTATAAGAATCATGAAGTACCAACAACATTGATAGCATAAGAACAAGAGAAGCAACATCAACGTCAAACATTCCATAAGAGGGGAAACAATGTAAGTACTGCTAGCTTCTAAGAGTAGAGTTTCTTTGGAAGCTCGTTCATTACATCATGTACCATCGGAGTCGTGCAAAAGAAGGAAAGGGATAGCCTCACATACCTTGTATATACTGCCCCAATCTCAAGCTATGCAACTATCACAACTCCTTAGTCTACAATAAGAGAAACGATGCTATCGTTATCATTTAAGCGTCATAACTATTATGTATCGACCATAACCTATTTTATGATGAAACGGACAGCACCTCCCCTATATATATGACTTTACACAATTCAAAACAATCACCAAACAGCCAAAGAAACATCAATAATAATCATATTGAGCCTCCCAAAACAGTCCACGCACAAGCTAATCACTTCATACATATGATGGCCATCGTAGTCGTGTCAAACGACCCGGAAATGTTACGAAGAACTATCAGCCCACAACCTTAAATCTATATGGTGTTTCTCCACATTCTTCCTCCAAAGTCCACAAAACAGTATTAAAACACGCAACCCAACTGCAACACAAAACAATCCACAAAACAGTCCGCTACAAGTGAATAACTCGAACTCACGGCTTCCGATCACCGTCCCGTGAGTTCTTACATGTATAGAACGAATTACCATGAATTCATACGAGAAAAAATGTATGAAAGAGAGCAGTAAACTTACCTTACTTTTTGGATAACTCAGCCCTTTCCTTGGTTCGTCAAACTCTAGGATTCACCCCCAATTAGAACTTGAAAGAGAGGGAAAATCGATTAGGGTTCGTGTGCGATTTTTGGGGAGGGGTTGAAGGGGTTCAATTTGGTTTTGAAGGTCTGAAATAAGGGTGAAATAAGTGATTTTATAATCCCTTAAAATTCCTCTCTTGGCCGACTTTGGGACTTTTAATTTTGTCCTCTAATTTTGGCAAGTAGGTGATGCACCTACTTGTCACCTACCAATCTGCGCAGGTCTACGGAAATACAATTATCTCCATACTCCGAGATCGTATTGACAAATGGTTTAATGTGTTGGAAACTAGACTCATATATCTTTAATTTGGTAGGTAGATAACCCTGTAATTCCTTGTAAATTTTGAGAAAAGATTAGAAATATTTGACCAAATGTTTAAGTAAAATTATGAACCTAAGTTGCGACAACTTTTGTCGACTTTTGTTTCATAACTCGTTTGACTTCAAGACTTATGATATGGGTAATATATGATTCAAATACCTTAAAAAATACCTCTTGAGTGTATTAAGCACCTCTAGGTTTACCCGAAAATATGAGTTACAACATCCTTGATTCGTTTAACCCCTAATACTTGTTAATCACCCTTGTACACCCTTATATCACTTAAGACCAATAGGATTAACTTCTTATCATCTCAAGATAATTACTTCTTGGATTTACGTTAAATAGCATATGGCATGAACTAACACGTGTGGATATGGGTTGTAATACCCTCCCCCTAGGAACATTCGTCCTCGAATGTAAGGGTTCATGGGGAGTTTAAATCATCGTGGATTCCGGCCGAGTTTCTCTCATAAATAGAGGAAGAACTTGCGAGCAGTTAACTCAACGTATGGCCTTACAAGAGTATGCAAATTTATGGACATGTACATTATCTGCATATCACCATTTTGTATTAAGGAAGAGTATTCTCAAGCTATTGCTTACCTCATAGAGCTGTTCCACCTTCTAATGCATCCTGTGTTCCCCTAGCATCCTCGTTATCTTTATTCTGGAATAGGTAAGGGTATTTAGACTTCATCTCCTCTTCTGTTTCCCATGTCATTTCTTCCATATTCTTGTTCCTCCACAATACTTTGAAGGAAGCTACATCTTTTGTTCTCAACTTGAGGACTTGTCGACCTAATATATCCACTGGCACTTCTTCACATGATAGATCCTCTGTAGCTTGTACTTCTTTGATAGGGACGACTCGAGAAGGGTCTCTAATACATTTCCTCAACATAGATAAATGGAATACCGGATGGACAAATTCCAATTCGGATGGCAATTCTAAATCATAAGCAACATGTCTAATTCGTCAAAGAATTTTATACGGCCCGATATACCTTGGACTCAGCTTACCTTTCTTCCTAAAATTCATAACACCCTTCATTGGTGAGATCCTCAGGAAAACCCAATCACCAACCTCAAACTCCAGATCACAACGTCGACATCAGAATAAGACTTGTGCCTGCTTAATCATTCCTGTATCACCTTCACCTTCTCAATGGCTTGGTGAATAAAATCTGGCCCATATAATTCTATTTCACCGACTTCGAACAATCCAACTGGTGATCCACATCTCCTCCCGTATGGTGCCTCGTATGGGGCCATTTTAATACTGGAATGGTAGCTATTATTGTAGGCGAATTCTATGAGTGGAAGATGGCCATCCCAATTTCCCTTAAAATCTAGAACACATGCTCGTAGCAATCTAGAAATGCAGCGCTGAGATTCACTTGTGTGCCTAAACCCTTCTGAAAAGACCTCCAAAAGGTACCCGTAAATTAAGCTCCTCGGTCTGATATAATAGATACCGGCACCCCATGAAGCCTAACAATCTCCTTGATATACAACTTCACATAATCTTCAGCCGTGTAAGTTGTTTTAACTGGTAGAAAATGGGCACATTTTGTAAGTCGATCAATTATCACCCAGATGGAGTCAAACTTATGATGTTCTATCTTTACTTGTTGACAATTGGGACACTGGGCTACAAATTCTGCAATAGACTTCTTCATGTTATCCCACCAATACTGCTCTTTGACATCATGATACATCTTTGTCGAGCCGGGATGGATAGAATATCGAGATTGATGAATCTCATTCATAATCTTCTCTCGCAACCCTGCCACATTAGGCACACATAATCGGCCCTGGTATCTCAATGCCCCATCTCCTCCAATCTCTAAAGCCGTAATTTTACACTGCTGAATGCTCTCTCTCAATCGTACTAAGATAGGATCTTCATATTGCCGTGCTTTTACCTCAACTACCAAAGATGATTATGATGTATTATGTACAGTAACACCTCCGTCATCAGAGTCTAATAATCTGATTCTCATATTGGCTAGCTGATGAAGCTCCTTAGTCAACCCCCATCTACCTGCTTCAATGTGTACTAAGCTTCCCATTGACTTACGGCTGAGAGCGTCTGCCACAACATTGGCTTTACCGGGATGATACAATATCTCGACGTCGTAGTCTTTCAGTAATTCGAGCCACCTATGCTGCCTCAAGTTAACTCCTTCTAATTGAAGATGTATTGTAAACTCTTATGATCTGTGTAGATGTCAACATGGACGCCATATAAGTAGTTCCGCCATATCTTCAAAGCATATATTACTGCAGCCAATTCCAAAACATGGGTTGGATAATTCTTTTCATGCTTCTTAAATTGTCTTGATGCATAAGCAATCACCTTCCCACGCTGCATCAATACGCACCCCAAACCTATACCTGAGGCATCACAATATACCACATAGCCTTCTGTTCCTTCGGGAAGAGTGAGCACTGAGGCGGATGTCAATCGATTCTTCAGCTCCTGAAAACTACGTTCACAAGCGTCAGACCATTGGAACTTGGTAGCTTTCTATGTTAACTTAGTCAATGGTCCTGATATAGAGGAAAACCCTTCTACAAACCGCCTATAATATCCTGCTAAGCCCAGGAAGCTGCGGACTTCTGATGTTGTTGTAGGTCTCGGCCAATTCTTTATTGCATCAATCTTTTGAGTGTCAACACTAATACCCTCGTCGGATATCACATGGCCAAGGAATGCTACTAGTTCACCCAGAATTCATATTTGGAGAGCTTAGCATATAACTTATGATCCTGAAGCGTCTGTAATACTATCTGCAAGTGGCCCGCATGTTCCGCCTCCGAACGGGAATAAACCAGAATGTCATCAATGAATACAATCACGAACACATCAAGATAGGGCCTGAATACAGTATTCATGAGATCCATAAAAGCTGCTGGGGCATATGTTAGCCCGAACGACATCACCAAGAACTCAAAGTGCCCATATCTTGTCTGGAAAGCCGTCTTTGGAATATCCTTCTCCTTAACCCTCACCTGATGATACCCTGAACGTAAGTCAATCTTGGAGAAATACTTGGCACCTTGGAGTTGGTCAAAAAGGTCATCAATTCTTGGAAGTGGATACTTGTTCTTTATAGTAAACTTATTCATTTGTCGGTAGTCGATACACATCCGTAACGACCCATCTTTCTTCCGCACGAATAGGACAGGCGCACCCCAAGGTGAAGCGCTAGGCCTAATGAAACCCTTATCCAGCAAGTCCTTCAATTGCGCCTTCAACTCTCGCAACTCTGTCGGGGCCATTCTGTGCGCAGGAATAGAGATCGGTTGAGTGTCAGGCAACACATCAATGCTAAACTCAATCTCCCTTTCAGGAGGAAGGCTTGGGAGTTCATCTGGGAAAACATCTGGAAATTCATTGACCACGGGGATTGATTGTAGAGTAGGCGGCTTCGCCTTCGCATCCCTAACGCCAACAAGATGATAAATATAACTTTTTGAGATCATTTTCCTTGCCTTAAGATAGGAAATAAACCTACCTTTCGGTGTAGCAATGTTCCCCTTCCATTCAATGATGGGTTCACTAGGAAATTGAAACCTAACCATCTTCGTACGACAGTCAACATTTGCATAGCATGAGGCCAACCAGTCCATTCCCATTATCACATCGAAATCAACCATTTCTAACTCAAATAAATTTGCCGAGGTTTGACGACTACAAATTGTCACAGTGCAACCTCTATATACCCTTCTCGCAATCACAGAATTTCCTATTGGAGTAAATACTACAAGGGGTTTACTTATCATTCAGGTTCAATGCGGAACTTATTAGCCACAAAGGGTGTAACATATGATAATGCAGATCCCGAATCAATCAGCGCATATACATCATAAGAAAACACAAACAATATACCTGTAACAACATCTGGAGACGACTCGAGATCCTGTCGACCTACAAGAGCATAGGTTCAATTTTGAGCACCGCTCGAACTCGGCCCTGCACCTCTACCTCTACCACGACCAGTCGACTGCTGAAAACCTCGTGCTGGAGGTCGAACTGATGAGGAAGAACCAGAAACAGATCCAGTTGGCGGAGCCATACCATCACCTCCTCTGTTAGGACAATCCCGCATCATATGGCCAGGCTGTCCGCAAGAATAACATGCATCAGAACCTCAACGGCACAGTCCAAAGTGGGCCTTGCCGCACTGATAACAACGTGGTGTTGGGGGTCTCGTCTGACTAGTATCCCTGTGATGTTGCGAGCCTGATACCCGCAAACTCTGACCTGGACAAGAATAGGTAGATCGATCATATCGAGGTCTCTGAAATAGTGGAGGAGCACTAGCTACAGGTGGCACCAAATTCCTCGAAGACTGGGGCTTGACGCTGCCTCTGAAGCCATCAAAATACCTTGCAAATCTCGCCCTCTCATGCAGGCCCCTATCCTGCTCCCTATCTGCCCTCTGCTGGCGCTTACGATCCTCTAGGGTCTGGGCATAAGACTGATTACGGGAAATATCCATGCCCTCTACCGAGGAGGCTGTCGTGCACTCATTTATCAGATGTGGTCTCAACCCGTTCACGAACAAATGAACCCTATCACTCATTTCGGCCACCACATGGGGATCATACCTTGCTAAAGAATCAAACTGCATAATGTACTCGCGCACACTCATACTGGCAAGTAGTGACAAAGAAAGGCCTCAGAATATTCCTTCCACACTGCTGGACGAGCGTTCGAACCCTTGGATCTCTCCCAACTATCATACCAGAGAACCGCTAAATCCTGTAGCCAATAAGAAGCCAACTCTACTGCCTCTGTATCACTAACATGCATAACCCGCAGTGTACGATGAACCTGGTCAATAAAAGTCTGCGGGTCCTCCTTGGGGTCTGATCCGGTAAACACTGGAGGGTCTAAATTAATAAAATCACGAACTCCCGTACTAACTGGTTTATCAGCAGCACCTGTATTCTACCTCTGAGCTTGAGCAGCTACCAAGCTAGTCAATAACTGCAAAGCACTATGCATATCCTGGTCTGTAGTGCTGGACGGAGGAACTGGAGGTGCTGGGTGCCTCCTAATATCCTCTGGAGGAGATGGAGTAGATGAGGTAAGAGACGGCATCTCGCTCTAAGCCTCACTTTGGCCTGCTCTGGCTTGAGGCACCTGACTGGTACCCGCTCCTGCAGCTGTATTAAGCCATCTACTAATTGTTTGCTTCCTAGTCGAAGGCATCGCCGAAGGAAAACAAGGTGAATATTAGAGACGATATGTGAGGTTTAGCTCGATATGTGTTTGCTTGCATATATGAGACACTACTCGAGCTTTTGCCCCCTTACTTGTACTTTTCCTTTGCGTTATGCTTTCGTTATGAATAAAAACTTATAATTTGACAACAAAAAAAGTATATTTGAGACGAACACTTACGACTCAACTCTACGCACGATCTAGATTTAGGAAGAAGGTAACAATCCTAGATGTCATGTAGCCTCCTGATTATAAATGTGGCGCGCTACACATCCATAATCAAGACTCTACTAGACATGGCTCATAGACAATCCCTAGGACAGACTAGGTCTGATACCAAGTTTGTCACGACCTAAACTGGAGGGCCATGACTAGCACCCGACCATACTTGCCGAGCACCAACGTATATTTTATCTAACCTTCTTTATTATCTTTTATCAATATAAATGGTAGACATGGATCATGGACAACCAACAATAAAATATGATGGCATGAACATACATAACATGGGATGACCAGACAATCAAGAAACTATATATAAGGTACGAGCTACCACGCTACCATGAAAGACTATACAACAAAAACCAGCCAACAAGGCATACCAAACTATACATGAGTCGACACCTGTCTACGAGCCTCTAAAGGAACATGAGTACTGCAACATAGCCGGAATAGGGTCCCGACATACCCATAATGTCTATAACAAAAATGTATACCCAGACCGCGACAAGTCCAGAGAAGGGATCTCGCCAATCACCGCTGAAATAACTGAGTATATAATCCCTTTAAAGTCCTCTATTGGCCGACTTTGGGACTTTTAATTTTGTCCTCTAATTTTGGCAAGTAGGTGATGCACCTACTTGTCACCTACCAATCTGCGCAGGTCTGCGGAAATACAATTATCTCCATACTCCGAGATCGTATTGACAAACTGTTTAATGCATTGGAAACTAAGCTCATAGATCTTTAATTTGGTAGGTAGATCACTCCGTAATTCCTTGTAAATTGGGAGAAAAGCATAGAAACATTTGACCTAATGTTTAAGTAAAATTATGAACCTAAGTTGCGACAACTTTTGTAGACTTTTGTTTCATAACTCGTTTGACTTCAAGACTTATGATACGGATATTATATGATTAAAATACCTTAAAAAAGACCTCTTGAGTGTATTAAGCACCTCTAGGTTTACCCGAAAATATGAGTTACAACATTCTTGATTCCTTTAACTCCTAATACTTGTTAATCACCCTTGTACACCCTTATATCGCTTAAGACCAATAGGATTAACTTCTTATCATCTCAAAGATAATTACTTCTTGGATTTATGTTAAAAAACATATGGCATGAACTAACACGTGTGGATATGGGTTGTAACACCAGGGTACAAGATAAATGGAAATCAACTAGCCACTAATAATCATCCCCAGAGTCACATCCCAAACATTCGTCTTCGGGCTCATCCTCAGGATCTTCTTCAAATTCTTCTTCCTCTTCATCCCAAACTGGAGTGCCATGTAACCTAATGATCTCATTGATATTCAACTTAGCATAGTGTTCTGTTGTGCTAGTGGTCTTAACATGCAAGAAGTGTGACAATTTTATGGGTCGGTCCACAATCACCTTCATTGAATCAAACTTACGAGGCATGCAAGGTAAACATGCTACGAAGTCCATATTGATCATCTCCCACTTTCACATTGGAATTTCTAAATTCTATGCCGAGGCACTGGGTTTCTCATGCTCGGCCTTCACTTGCTGGCTGTTTGGGCATCTCACCACATAGTCTGCCACATACCTCTTCATGTCATTCCACCAGTAAACCTCCTTGAGATCATGGTACATCTTTGCAGAATATAGGTGCACCAAATACTTGGAGCTGTAAGCCTCGGTCATGATTCTTTTTCGGTGACCATCTAAATTTGGAACACACAATCACCCTTGGTACCTTAGCGTACCATCATTCATGCCAAGAGAAAAAGCCATGGTTTTGTGTTTGTGAATCCCCTCCTTCAATTGCACCAATAATGGATCATTATATTGTTTCTCCTTTACTTCCACTACGAGTGATGATCCAGCCCTATTTTGCACAACCACCCCACCTTTGTTAGAGTCCGTAAGCCAAACTCCCAAAGTATCCAACCGTTGAACTTCCTTCGACAACGGCCTTTGGTATACCTCCAAGTGAGCCAAACTACCCATAGCTTTTCGGCTAAGAGCATCTGCCACACCATTAGCCTTCCTCGGATGATATAAAATATTGATGTCATATCTTTGAGTAACTCAAGCCATCTCCTTCGCCTTAGATTCAACTCCTTCTGCTTGAAGATGTATTGAAGACCCTTATCATCCGTGAATATGTCCACATGGACCCCATTCAAATAATGACGCCAAATGTTCAATGCAAATACCACCGCCGCATGCTCTAAGTCATGTGTTGGATAAGTTTTCTCATGGTTATTGAGTTGCCTAGAAGCATATGCGATCACCTTGTCATGTTGAATTAATACACACCCAAGTCCAACAGTTGAAGCATCACAATACACGACAAACCCATATGTACCCTTTGGTAAGGTCAACACCAATGTTATAGTCCACCTTGACCTCAATTCTTGAAATCTCTTTTCACAAGCATCTGACCACTAAAATTTAGTTGCCTTCTATGTTCATTTGGTCAATGGAGAGGCAAGAGAAGAGAACCCCTCCACAGATCTTATGTAATATCTAGCTAAGCCTACGAAACTATGAATCTCTGTTGGAGTTGTAGGTCTAGGACAATACTTCACAAACTGCACTCTTCTAAGGATCGACCTTGATTCCCTCATTGGAGACAACATGACCCAACAAAGCGATAGACTCGAGTCAAAACTCACACTTGGAGAACTCTACATACAACTTGTGTTGTTATAGAGTTTGCAAAACTGCACTGAGATGATCGACGTGGTCCTCTCGACTCCGTGAATAAAAAATAATATTGTCGATGAACATTATCACAAAAGATTCGAGAAAAGTCTTGAAGACTCGATTCATGAGATCCATAAAAGCTCCCGGGGCATTTGTTATCGCAAAAGACATCACCAGAAATTCAAAGTGCCCATACCTGGTTCAGAAAGCTGTTTTTAGAATATCCTACTCCTTGATCTTCAATTGGTGATACCCTGATCTTAGATCAATTTTGGAGAAGTACATAGCACCTTGCATCCGATCAAACAAGTCATATATCCTTAGCAACAGGTACTCATTATTTATTGTGACCTAGTTGAGCTGCCGGTAGTCAATACACATCCTTAATGACCCATTTTGATTCCTTACAAAGAGAACCAAAATGCTGCTCATGCTCCTCCCTACTACAAGACTACACCAAGATGTCACATATGAACACAATCAAAAAAGAGTCCAAATAAGGCTTCATCAAATCCTAAAATGCTGCTCATGCTCCTCCCTACTAGAGTATTCGTCAAAACAAATTATATTACCGAGAAATTATATGGCCATAACGAGTCCTAATAGTCATCTTAGGGATATCTAAAGTCCTAATGTCTACCTGGTGATAATCCAATCTAAAATCAATCTTAAAAAACACCTTAGCACCTTGAGTTGATCAAACAAATCATCAATGCGAGGTAATAGATACTTGTTCTTGATAGTAACTCTTCTCAACTGTCTATAATCTATGCACATTCTCTTAGTACCATTTTTCTTCTTTAACAACACCGGTGTACTCCAAGGAGAAACACTAGGTCTGGTTAACCCCTTTTTAAGAAAATCTTTCAACTACTCCTTCGTAGGGAAGGTAATAAGGTAAAATTGATACGTGCTGAATGCCTAGCATATCCATAGGGAACACCTCTACAATTTCTCCCACAATTGGTACCAAATCTATATGAGGAACCTCTGTACTAGAATCTCGCATAAAATCCAAGTATGCTAGACATCCCATCTCACCCATACGCCAAGCTTTCAAGAACGAAATCTCCTTGCCTATAGAGTGCGCAAGTGACCATCTCCACTCACTAGGCAATCCTAGTATCGGTAAGGTCACAGTCTTGGCATGACAATCTAAGATAACATGATACGGAGATAACCAATTCATACCAAGAATCACCCCAAAATCCACCACGTCCAACAACAAGAGATAAACCATAAGATCATATACATTAACAGTAACCACACAGGACCGATAAACCCAATCCACTACAATAGAATATCCAATAGGCATAGACACATAAATAGGAATATCTAAAGAGTCACGAGACATACCCAAATATGATGCAAAGTAAGATGATACATACGAATAAATTGAACCTAGATCAAACAATACCAAAGAATCTTTATGATAGAGATAATATTTTCAATGACTGCATCGGATGCCTCTACTCATGTCTACCAAGAAAAACATAACAATGAGTTTGTCCTCCATCAGTCTTTTCTTCTCCTCTAGGTCGATGGCTAGCTGGCCGACATCAACCACTAGCTGGATGGCATCTACCCTTAGTTGGCTTGGCGAGCGGTGAGGCAACTGGTGCTAGAATTATTTCTTGAGTACCCTATAAATTTATACCACTCTAATGCCTAGGACAATCCCTCATCATATGCCTCGAATCTACACTCAAAGCAATCTCTCTACTAGCGTGGTTGGTGAGAGTAAGTCGGTCCCTAATGACTAGAATAACCACCATAAGAACCATATGCTGGGGGTGCACTATAAGATGCTTTCTGCCAACGAGCACTGTGAGAACCGTGACTTGCTGGAGAATCATCGAGGTTTGAATTGCTGAGCGAACTATCCTTCAAAGATGACCTCTACCAAAGTAACCCTTGTCTCCAGATGAGGCACCATATAATCCTCCTAAATGACTAGGCTTCTTATCCTTCACACCTCTCTTCCATGCCTATGGATGCACTCAATCCTCCATACTATCTCCACTCCCTACAAAAAGGTAGGTCCAATCTACGTCTCTCTAGCCATATTGAGCTTTATTCCATAATTAAGCTCCTCAATGAACCTCCTTACCTTCTTAGTCTCTTAGGGTATTAAGAAAGCTGCGTAGCAAGACAACTAAGTAAAACTTATCTCAAACTCAGTAACTAACATGTGATCCTACTTCAACTGCTCTAAATGGCTATGTAATGCATCTCTTCTAGTGAGTGGTGATCATCCTACCAAAGCTAATCTCAGATGAACATGCTGGCTTTGTTAACGGCAGAAGCATAGTAGAAAATGTGCTTTTAACTCAAGAGATTATAACAGATATTCGACTCAAAACCAAAGCAGGTCCAAATGTTGTTATTAAACTAGACATGACAAAAGCATATGACATATTGTCATGGCTATTCCTGACCAAGGTAATAAGGAAGATGGGATTTGAAGAAAGCTTCATTGGCTTGGTACATGGGCTAGTGGCCAACAACTGGTATTCTGTCCTGATCAATGGAGAACCACATGGCTTCTTTAAATCTACAAGAGGAGTTAAATAAGGAGACCCTTTGTCACCTGCCCTGTTCATAATAGCAGCAGAAGCCATGTCCAGATGACTCAATGCTCTACATTCTAACTCTCATTTATGTGGATTTGGCTTACCTAAATGGAGTCCCAAGATTAATCACCTAGCATATGCAGATGAAACCATCATCTTCTCTTCATCAGATGCCACATCACTTCAGTTGATAATGGAAGTACTGACTGCATATGAAGAAGCTTCTGGACAACTGATAAACAAAAGTAAATTTGCAATATACATGCATCACTCCACCTCAACATAAGTTATCAACAAGGTACAAAGGATCACAAGAATCCTGCAGCAAGATTTCCCTTTTACTTACCTTGGATGTCCAATTTTCTACATGAGAAGGAAAATAGACTACTACCAAGGTCTTATACAAAAAGTGATGAATAAGCTTCAAGACTAGAAAGGGAAACTATTATCTACAGGGGGCAGGGCAGTGCTTATCACACATGTCTTACAGAGCATGCCACTTCACCTCCTCTCTACAGTGAATCTCCCTGCCAATGTGATTAACAAGCTGCACAAGGTAATTGCACAATTCTTCTGGTGCAATGCTGTTGGAAATCAAAGAAGGCATTGCGCATCATGGAATACTCTATGCTTGCCATGTGAGGAAGGGGGTACAGGTTTCATATCCCTACATGACATATCTACAGCTTTGTTCTGTAAACTATGGTGGAACTTCAGAACTAAACCAAGTTTATGAAGTGCATTCATGAGCCAAAAGTATTGTAAAAAACTCAATCCAATAATTGTTCCTTAGAGAGGTTGATATCACATCTGGAGGAAAATGATTGAATGCAGAAGTATTATGGAGCATCAAATACTCTGGCAACCTAAAATGGGATCTTCATTATTCTTGTTTGAAAACTGGACAAGATTGGGAGCCTTATACTTTGTTACCCCTCCTGATTTCATATGTGATGAGACTGTACAGAACATACAAGATGTGGTAGAAGAGAGCCAGTGGAATGAAGAGAAGATCAAGGAGATCTTACCAAATGATCTTGCTGCACATATACTAAACAACATTAAACCACCAAATGTGGCAGGTGTACTTGATGAACCAGTATGGATGCTTGAAACCAGAGGTGAATTCACAATCAAGACAGCATGGGAGTACTTGAGAAAGAGACAACATCCTGCTAATGCCTATAGAAACATATGGGTGCAAGGATTGCCATTCAAAATTTCCTTTTTCATGTGGAAAGTTTGGACAAAGAGAGTACCATTGCATGATTACTTCAAAAAACTAGGATATCACATGGCTTCTAAGTGCTGGTGTTGTACAGAGCCACAGGAAGAGACAAGACAACACATTTTCTTCACATCATATGCTACAAATAAAGTGTGGAGACACTTTCTTGGCAATGCAGGAATAGATATACAAGGTATTACCTTGCACCAAGCAGTGACCAAATGTTGAACTGACCAATTATGCAAGCCCTGCCCTCAGTGATCGTATGGGAGTTGTGGAAGAGAAGAAATAGCTACAAATATGGGGACACGGTAACAATCAACAGAGTAATCTATCAAATTACTGCTACTCTACAAATGCTTATCAAAATCAAAAAGCCAGGAATTCGAAATATTCCACATAAATGGCCAGATATAATCTGTATTGGAACAATACACTCCCACCTTGAAGTACACTAAGGTGATATGGGAATTCCCCAAACAAGGGAGGATCAAAGTCAACACAGATGGCACCTCCAGGGGCAACCCAGGTAAAAGCTCTATTGGATTTGTACTGAGGAATGAGGAGGGAGATGTAATACGTGGCTACAGTTCAAAGAAAGCACAAACACTGAGGCTAAGGCACAGGCAATGGTGGAAGCCTTGAGATTCTGTATCCAGAATGAACACTTTCAACTAGACCTCCACATTGATTCTATGATGCTAATGAAGAGCATAAAGGGAGAATGGAGAGTACCTTGGTCCATCCAGGAAATTGTTGCAGAAATTAAGGATTTGATGACAATATGCAATGCAACAATCGCACACACATTTAGGGAAGGCAACAAATTGGCAGACCATGTTGCAAACTATGCCCTAGATGTTGGTCCTATTGATTATCAGTGCTTTGGTGATCTAGACACACAAAGTAGAAGGTTGATTAATAGTGATAAAAGCCAATGTCCTTATCTGAGAGTACAGGTGGTAGGAAATAGAGGGAATTAAACCAATCAAAAGGAAAGGAGATGGGTTGAAATCACATCAGCAAGGATACATGAAGAATGGAACGGGACAAAACGAAACACTCTACAGAAAAGGCTACAGGATTCCAACTACTTACATCAAGAATACCACAATGGATCATTACATTAAACTTGAGATCAAACAATGACCTCAACAATTTTCTAACAATTTTGTTAATGCTACAGGTACAATGGTGGGCAAAGCAGAACATCAGCAAGAAGCCTAAGAAAGATCACCGGATTCATGCTAATATACTATCTTGTCTTTCAGGAAATCTTGAAGAGCTGGGATGTCATCAACATGAAATCATCAGTAGCACCTTGAGCTCAATCAATAGCCACTCACACAAAGTACAAATCACTGGGTGGATTCAACCTACTGTTGAAAAAGTAATGGAGGAAAACAACTCTAATGCTCTTTGATTGCCTTCTTAACTAGTACACTTGATCCCAACCACTCTAAGCACTGTCAGCACATGTACAGACACAAACAACAACTGGGCCATAGCAACAGCAGCACCACTCTACCTACCCAAAGCACCAAAAAAGAAGCAAAGGGCAACTAACAAGGACGCCCCAAAAGAAACCAGAAACATTCTCAACATAGCTCAACTGCAGAATACACCAAACTCCAGAACTCTACTGTAGCTCATAACCACAACAGCAGCAGAAGAGATTCACACAAAGACACAGTATCACTCTTGGGAGCATCTCACTGACAGTACTCAACTATGGCTTTGTATTGCCATAGCAGGTACACAGCAGCAAAAGAGAATCCAGCAAAGACACAGCAATCATCCAAGACAGCATCCACAACTCATCCCTCTACTCACTCAGATACTTTCTTGGGGCCAGCCTATTGCTAAAGAAGCAAAGTCTATCCCATTGCTACCCTAGCTTCTAAGCTGGACCCCCAAGATACACGTTTGGGCAGCAACACAGCAGTAGCAGAAGCAAAGATACAGCAGGTACACAAGGCAGCATCAACAACACAGGTCTATATTCACCATACACTCTTGGAACCAGGCTACCACTATAGAAATCATGTGCAGCATCTTCATTGCTGCTATGACATTTTGTCTGAACACCAATCAAGTTTCACAACTGCTGATATGGGCCAGGTTATTGCTGCAATTGCAAGGTGTGGTATTAGTACTAATGGTGCTCAATCTCTTGCAATTACAGCAATCACGATGGATCCCCTCTGTTACAATACACCACTAGAACTCAAACTATACACAAATACACAGTAACAGCAATATAAACAACTTGAGCCAAAAGCAACCATATGCCACAAATGCACAATCAATAGTCAGACCACAGAAGCAACTTTCTAAGTCTAATATAGAAGATCGTAGAACCATATAGCAGCAAAATAGTAACAGCATAACCACCATCTCCTTCACTGAACTCAGCAGCCCACTCATCACTGTCAACTGTCTGAAACGGTCCAGATCATTGCTGCAGTTGCAAGGTGTGGTATTAGCACCTTTGGTGCTCAATCTCTTGCAACTACAGCAATCACCAAGGATACGCCTAGATTTTGTGCAACACTAGATAAGGGATCTCACTCAGCAACATAGCAGCAGCGTACTAAACTAGCATGCATCACAGGACATAGAAGCATCAACAAACCATCATCAGAAGATGCAGTCACACAGTGCCAGCAGAAAAGCGGTCAACCTAAAGGGTTAAACAAGAGCAGATAGCAGCTCTCAAAGGAACTCCAAGCCAAGTAGACCACCAAAAAGAAGACACAGGAAACACACATACAGTCTACAGCAGCAGTCACAGCACATAGTCAACAGAAGTACTCTGCATTTTGTCCATCCACCAGTAAAAATCTCCAATTCAAATAACCATCTTGAACTTGGCTTTTCTTCTCAAGGACAAAGTAGAATTGAACATAGTTTTCACTCTTTTGCTAACCTTTTGAGAACTCTAGAAATCTCTTTTAAATACCAGATGTACATACAAGGGATCAGACCCTTAAATCACATAATAGAAGCAGGGATACATGTACTTTTTTGTATACCTGACCTAGATCAATCACACTCTATTTTTGTAAATGCGATTGTCTATTACCTTAGAATAGACAATCGACACATCCCCATAGGTCTAACACCTTATCACATTTTAGTATACTTAGTTATCACATTAGGATAACTAAGTGTACATTTGCTCTTTTATTGGAGGTAAGGTTTATGTCCCCCTCCACTTTTGTACTTTGCTTCTATTAATAAAATCTCATATTTAGCCAGAAAAAAAAGTGGCACATCAAAAATGAAATAGGAAACCTTTCTATTTGCTTTAAAAAAAACCCCTAAACGAAAAAACCCCAACAATGCTCTCGAATTTTCTCTCAAGAATAGGCGATTTCCGGCGATCAAAGTTCAAAGCCCTAGAACGCCATTATTGGCGGCTCCAGCGACTAGCCAGCCACCCGATGGTGCTAGTAAGTTGTCATCGTCTCCTCCACACCCTAATACATCCTGAATACCCACTAATTCTGTTCCTAAATACGCAGATTTGCTCTAACCAAAAACCTTGAACAATACCATGCAAACCCTAGCCGCGACGAACACTGTTCCAATCAAACCTGTCGAGTATTTGCATGGTGAACCCATTGTTCGTTGGAAAAAGGCAGAAGTTAAACAATCTATCGTCAAACAAGGGTTACAACTAGCAGTTCTTGGCAAGTTTTTGTATATAAAACCTGTTATCAATGAATTACGTAAAGTTATTCCAATATAGTGCAAACTCAAAGGAGCATGCTCGATAGGTCTTATAGAAGATAACCATGTCTTGATCAGATTGTCACTAATGGAAGATTATATACACCTACTGTCAAAACCTGCCTACTATCTCAAGGTTGATGGAACGATGTGGCAGATGTGATGCTCGAAGTGTAATCCTTGGTGGACACCGGAGGAAGAATCTCCTATAGCTGTGGCATGGATTAGTTTTCCAGAACTACCTCCTAATTTCTTTGGTAAGGAGTTTGTTTTTTCTCTTGCTATGGCAGTTGGTAATCCCTTACACGTTGATTTAGCTACTCAAAATGGCACCAGACCTAGCTGTGCAAAGGTAAAAGTTCTAGTCAATTTATTAGCTAAATTACCACATAGAATCAAGATTATTGAGGAGGAAGATGAAACGGGACCAGAAATATCGAAGTGGATTAGAATTAGGTATGACTATATGCCTAAGTACTGCAAGGGTTGCAAGATACAAGGGCATAATCAAGATGAATGTTGGGTGATTAATCCAAAGCTTAGGCAGGTCGATGACAGCAAGAATAATGAGAAGGACCTGGTTGGATCAGCAGCTAACTCGACTAGGGTTCTTGCAAGTGGTGAGGTGGTTGGAAACCCTCTTACTAATCAAGCTAGGCAAGAATGGATCAAGGCAAGAAAGAATAGATATGAAAGGGATAATCAAGGGCACATTATAGTTATGGCATATACACAGGATAATGGGAAAACAAATTCGAAAGCTACTGCCAAAGATAAAGGAAAACCCAAAGTAGATACAGTAACAACATCAAACAAATTTGATGTGTTAAACATTGTGGAAGCTGATGCTTTGGAGATCACAGATGGCAGACAAGAGCATCACAGTAGGTCCGGGGAGAAGAAGCAGGTGCAAAACAAGCAACATGAGGAACTGCAGGCTCATACTCCTACTGGTAATAGAAAAGATGCAGAAGATGATAGGGAAAGTAGATGTGTAAAGCAAGTAGCTGTGGATAAGGTCATCAAGGGAGTTCTTGCTGAAGTTCCAGAGGATTTAGTTAGAAAGGAAGCTACCATTGACTGGGTGCATAGAAGATTTGAACTGACAAGGATGAGCTAAGGATGCTGAATGTGCTAACTAACCAATCGTGTCAAGAAGTTCCATTTCAAACCTATGATTATTCGTCACAGTGAATAGAATTGAATGAAGGTAGCTCCAAGAAGGCAAATTGGAGTGATCAAGTGGAAGACTTAGAGGGTCGAACAAACCAAATAGAAGGTACAAAAAATAAGGACAGAAGGATCAAGAATAATATGAATGATAAGAGTTCAGCAGGAGTAGGGCAAAGTGGTACAGTAATTCATAGAGATATCGAGGCTGACAGTTCTCGAGGTCAACTTGAAGGCCAATTGAAGCCAACATTGGTCGAGAACAAATCCGGTAATCGAGGCCATCTCGAAGCCAACAGTTCTCGAGATCAACTCGAAGGAAAATCGATGCCAAGTTTGCTCGATACCAACTTCGATAATCGAGACCACTCTACTAAGATCATCCATACCGGAGTAACAAAACATCAAACTGAAGTTGTAACAACATCTGGGGAATTGGTAGCTATGGTAGATGGAGTCCCAGTGTATCTTAAGGATCGAGCTGAGGCTGTTAACATGGATGCTCACATTGTAACAATAACAGATGCAACAGTAAACCCTAAAGGAAGCTTGACTCTTAAGTCGAAAGAAATGCAAGAAGCTGAGGATTCAAGCAGTGAAAAGGTTATGCAACTGCAGGTTAATGTACCATTGATGAGTCCATTGCAAACACTCCATGATATAGTTACACATAATGTTGCACCAATTGATAATCTTGGTTACTCTCGTAATCTGCAAGAGCATGAGCAACGCCTATAGACTGTACTCAAATCTCTAAAGGATTGTTAATTATATGCTATGTTTTCGAAGTGCGAGTTCTGGTTAGGCTTGGTTGCCTTTTTTGGTCATGTTGTGTCGTCCGAGGGTATCAAAGTGGACCCTAGAAGATTGAGGTAGTTTAGAACTGGCCTAGACCTAATTCAACTACAGAGATTCGTAGCTTCTTGGGTTTGCAGGTTATTATTGCCGGTTCGTGAAAGGGTTTCTCATCTATCTCAGTCCCATTGACCAAGTTCACCTAGAAGAGTACTCTTTTCAAATGGTTTGACGAATGTGAGGCGAGCTTTTAGAAGCTTAAGACTTCATTGACTACATCCCCAATATTAGTATTGCCTACATGTTTGGGTCTTACACCGTGTATTATAATGCATCGCGTATCAGACTTGGTGCAGTATTGTTGCAGGATGGTAGGTTGATTGCCTATGCGTCTTGTCAGTTGAAGGATCATGAGAAGAATTAGCTTGTGCACGATTTGAAGTTGGGAGCCATTGTTCACACACTAAAGATTTGGAGGCACTACCTATACGGCTTTCCGTGTAGGGCTATATATACCATCGGAGTCTCTAGCACCTATTTAAGCAGAAGGACCTTAATTTGCAGCAATGGAGATGGTTAGAGTTATTGAGTTACTGTAATATCACCATATATCATCCGAGGAAGACTAATGTAGTGACCGATTCATTGAGTCGGAAGAAAGAGAGCATGGGTAGTTTGGCATATTTACCAGCAGAGGAGAGGCCACTTGTCATGGTTGTTCAGTCTTTGGCCAATCGGTTCGTGAGGGTGGACATTCAGAGCCTAGCTGGGTTATTGCGTGTGTTGTGGCACAGTCATTGTTGTTAGAGTGTACCAAGGCTTGCTTATTTGATGATCTTCACTTTTTGGTGTTGAAAGACAAGGTGTAGCGGGGTGGTACCAAGGAGGTTGTGATTGGAGATGATGGTTCTATGCGGATTGAGGGCCGAATTTTTTTTCTGAATGTGGATGGGTTGAGAGATTTGATTCTTAAGGAGGCCTACAGTTTGCACTATTCTATTCACCAAGGTGTCACGAAGATGTAGCATGACTTGAAACAACACTCTTGGCGGCGGAAGATGAAGAAAGGTATGGTTAGTTATGTGTCTTTGTGTTTGATTTGTTAACAGGTGAAGTACGAGCATCAGAAACTAGGTGGGTTGACTCAGAGATGGGAGATACCTAAGTGGAAGTGAAAGCGCATCACTATAGATTTTTTGGTAGGCTTACCATGGTCCTTAAGGAAATATGATGCAGTTTGAGTCATTATGGACCAGTTGAATAAATCCGCACACTTCATTCCGGTGATGACATCCTATTATTCATAGCGGTCGGCTCAGATTTACATTCAGGAGATTATCTGTCTGCACATAGTGCATATTTCTATCATTTTTTATCAAGACACGCAGTTCACATTGCATTTTTGGAGATACGTGCAGCGTGAGTTAGGCATGTGGGTCAAGGTAAGCACCGCATTTCATCCACAGAAGGATGGACAGCCCGAACGTACTATTCAAATTTAGGAGGACAGGTTTCGGGCATGCTCTATGGCTTTTGGGGGTCAGTGGGACCATTTTTTACCTCCGAAGGTTTTTTCCTACAACAATAGCTATTAGTCGAGCATTCAGATGGCTCCGTATGAGGTCTTATATGGGAGGCAATGTCGTTTGCTGGTTGGTTGGTTTGAGCCCAGTAAGGCTAGATTGATAGGAATTGATTTGGTCCATGATGCTTTGGAGAAGATTAAGGTGATCAGGAGCGACTTCATACAGCTCAGTCCAGGAAAGTGAGTTATGTGGACTGGAAGGTTCGAGATAAGGCTTACATGGAAGGCGAGAATGTTCTTCTACGAGTTTTTCCTATGAAAGGCGTGATGCGATTTTGGAAGAAGGGCAAATTGAGCACGAGGTTTATTGGCCCGTTGAGATTTTATAGAGTGTTAGGGAGATTGCTTATATGCTTGCATTGCCTCCTAGTCTAGCAGGAGTACATTCGGTATTCCACGTTTCCATGCTTTAGAAGTACCATGAGGATAGGTCACATGTATTAGACTTCAGCAAGGTGCAGCATGACGAGAATGTGATCTATGATGAAGAGTTGGTGGATATTCTAGACAGATAGGTTTCAAAGTTGAGATCTAAGAGTTTCCCTTATGTGAAAGTGCAATGGAGAAGTCAGCAAATTGAGGTAGCTACATGAGAGTGCGAGTCCGATATGCGGAGTAGGTACTCGCACCTTTTTACCAGTCTAGGTAAATTTCGATGTCCACTCGAGGACGAACTTTTCTTTAAGAGGTGGAGAATGTGACGATCCGATAGGTCATTTTGAGTACTAGCTTCTTTTTCTACATTCTGAGACCACCTGTAGCTTTATTTGATGGTTTACGACTTATGTGCGTGGTCTACCTCATTTTCCGGAAAGCTATTATGTGAAAGTTTAAAGAAAATGTGATTTTGGACATAAAATGAGGCTTGAGTTGACCACTGCCAATGTTTTTGGTAAACAACATAGGATCGGTGTTTTGAGGATTCTAGTAGGTTTATATGGTATTTTTGGACTTGTACGCATGTTTGGTTGGGGTCCGGGGTGACCCAAGCGTGTTTCGGTGCATTATGTGAAAAGTGATAAAAGTTGAATTCCAAGTTGAAAATCTTGAGTTTTGATGATCGATTCTTGAAATTTGATGTTATTTTTATGATTTGAGTTAATGAGCGAGTTTGTATGATGTTATTACATTTTTGTGGATGTTCGAATTATAGCCCGAGGGTCTCGGATGAGTTTCGAACGCGTTTTGAGATAGTATGCACTATTTGTTGGTGCTGAGGGTCTGCAAATTTCGCATTTGCAAGGTCCTGCTCGCAAATACGAGCATCGCTTTTGCGGTCAAGGTATCACATTTGCTAAGATGGGATGGGGGCTCACGCTTCGCATTTGCAAAGATCGTATCGCATTAGAAGACAGGGTGAGTTCCGCACTTGAATGGTATAGTCGCATCTGCAACATGGTAGACTTGGGGGCAGCTTTGCGTTTGCGAAGAGTTGTTCGCATTTGCGGACAGCCCAGGGGTCCGAATTGCAAGGTTTTCTTTGCTTTTGCAATAATTGTGTAGCTCAGGCACTGTTCACAATTGCAATCAGTGGTTCACATTCGCGATGTTCGCAATTGCGAACAAGACTAAATTCCAATACGTGCAACTACGTAAAAGTTTTGGGAATTTTGGGACCATTTTACACCTTTTTTCAACCCTAAACTCTCTAGAGGTTATTTTTGAAGAGGATATTCTTTAGAAAATTCATTGGTAAGCAACTTTAACTAGTTTTCAATGAATTTCAATCACTTTTCTATGAATTTCTTCATCAAATCTATGAGTTTGAAGGTAGAAATTAGGGGTTTTGCGTAGAATTTAGGGATTTTGTAAAAGTGAGATTTAAGCCTCGAATTGAGGTTGAATTTCGAAACAAATCACCTAATCGGGCACTACGGTGAATGTGTTCGAGCATGCGAGCCTAGGGTTGATTATTGTTGACTTTTTCAATTTAGTTAAAGACTGAACTTTTTCATTCGTGGGCAGTGTCTATGTCACGACCCAGGCCAGAGGGCCGCGACTGGCACCGGACCCTACTCAACGGGCGCCGGCGTACCCTTCATCTAACTTTCCTTATTATATATAAGGCTTGTCATATGCATATAATCTCGAACAATAATTATAATGAACCGAGACATCATACCATGATACGAACATACTTATGTACATAATATAGCCAACAAGGCTGCAATGCAAAACCATAAAACAAAATACATACGTTTGCCGACAAGGCAATTCAACTGTACATAAGTCAACCCATCACTTGTCTATGCATAAATTGACACTTGTCTATGAGCCTCTACAAAAACGTACATAATGCAACCTACGTCGGAACAGGGCCCCGACATGCCCATAATGCCTATAACAGAATGCATACCAAGACTGTGGCAAGTTCGAAGGATGGATCTCGCCAATATCCGCTGAACTGGGTAGCCTACTGTGGCGGGGGAGCCTCGTCTATCTGTCTTCCCGGACCTGCAGCACGCCATGCAGCGTCCACAAATAAAGGACGTCAGTACGGATAATGTACTGAGTATGTAAGATAGGAAATATAATGCAAGAACAATAATAAGCATCAGGGTAAGAGACATACAACCTGTACCATCTGAATGCCTCTGAGGGCGACTAACCATGTCATGCCTGACATGCATATGCATATACATACATTTATATCCTTTTGAAAATCATCATATACATATATACGCCTCTGTAAGCCTCCTCATCATCTCATACATATGCCTCTGTGGGCCTCCTCATTATCATACCCAACTGATCAGTGGTTGCACAATAGGTGCCATACCCGGCCGACTATAGCGCGGCTCGGTAGAGTAAAATAGCTGTCGACTATAGCGCGGCTAAGTAGAGTAAAACATATACATATGTATAGTTGCACAATAGGTGCCATACTCGGCCGACTATAGCGCGGCTCGGTAGAGTAATATAGATAATGCATGCTGGACTCATACGAGTCATACTACCATGGTGAAATAATAACATATCAATCCTCCCATAAGAGGGGAAACAATATACGTACTGCTACCTTCTAAGAGTAGAGTATCTT
>MCJB01049192.1:851-15173 GCA_002018475.1 Nicotiana obtusifolia
GGGGGGGGGGGGGGGAAGCTTTCTATTTGCTTGCCATGCCGATTGTTTGCGTTTAATTAAAAGTAAAAGTAGAAGGCGCCGTATGCCCCACACGTCAGAAAAAGTAAAAAATATGAATGAAGTAAAAAAAAAAGTATACGAGGAGTGAGAAATAAAATTTTGGTTACGGCCTTACGGGATACTTTACATGCATATCATTATAATTTAACTTATTGTAACCAATTATTTTTTTTATTTTTTAAAGTTACTGTAGTATTATTACGAACAACGATTATATTATTTTGGGTGAAACAGTAAAAATACATATTTTACGTTGTTAACGGATGTGAATGTGCTGCCTGTGCAAGCAAAGAAGTCATAGTCAGAATTGATCAATTGAATAAAATTCGTCAAACAGAATTAATGAGGTATCTGATTTGACTTGAATCCACTCAAGAATTTGGGATGTGAATATCATTATCAGTAACTGATACTTGAGAAGAAAAAGAAAACGAAAAGAATTTGAGTTCCATCCCACATGAAGCAGCTACCGTGCATCTCATCAATAATTTGCTTTATTTTGGACTATATAGTATCTTAAGTAATTCTCTCGTAGTAGTATGATATTATTAATTATTGTTATAAAGCTGACTGTAGAATGACATGTAATTGAGTTGAATAAGTATAAGTTAAATCCAAATTGGCTGCTGGCAAGTTGTGTGTTCTTCTTGAGTTGTTTTGCATTTTTTAGCACAAATTTACTAGGAAGAAGAGGCGAAATCTAATTAGAATTTATTCTTTTTCAAAAGGATAACCATAATGATAAGTATTTAACATTTCAAATTAGTGATCACCTAAACGACTAATTGATTCATTTTTCCTTTTTTTCTTTTCTGGGAAGACGTGCTTGATTTGAAAAGAGAGAAAACTATTCCAAATAGATGGCTTTCGAAGGTGAAGTCTTCCTGTGGTTTCTGTCATAATCTTGTTAATATTGGAAAAATATATAGCGGTATCGGTGCAGGTTGATCTATTCGAGAATCTTTAAATCTATACTTATATTTAGTTCTCCGAAGTATTCCATCGATTATTACGCTCTTTCACGTCTCTGCGTGTTTAGGTATCCGTCATAAGCCTTTCCTCGCCTGAATCTCATCCTTCACTTTTAACACTATGCCATCCTAAGGTGCTGCCAAATGGATAAATCGTATATTGAAATAAAAAAAAAATTGTGTAAATTGACTAATTGGGTGATGAAAAAGATATCAATTTTTTTTTTTTATTAATCAAGAGTTACTCCGCGATTGTTCTCCCCCCCAAGAAAGGGGGGTTATTATTACCAGTACTTGTAAGAATATTCTTGAATAATCCTGGGGACGATTTTGCAATTTCCACCACTAGAAGTCTAAAATTGATATATATGACCAAATTCCTATGCAATTCTACTTTTTATTTATGGATACCAACCCCGACATCGGATTGAAGTACGAGGTTGTAAAATGTCCAGGTGACACTAATATGAAAGTGAAAGTGCTATGCATATACTAGTGTTGAATAAAAGCTGTACTTCAAGTAGTTAAGGGCGGAAATTGATGTGACTGTTGTTAGAACATGCGCAACGAAAGTGAGCATACATATATGTATCACAAACATGTAAACTAGATAGCAATTTAATTATAAAATTTAAAATACATTAATTTTCATTTTGTTCTTTTCTATTTAACTTGTGCATAGTGTTGATTTCATACATCCAACGTAGTAAAACCAAATATTGTCACCTAGCTTACAGCTAATTGCTTATTTTGTCAGTTTTGACTTGATTCTAACAAGTTCATCTAAAAGTAGAAAATGTTCCCGGAAAAAAGTGAAAATATATTTTGAAAATCTTTTTAAAATTTTGGAATGACATGTATGGTTCAGGAGAATTCCATATCCCGATATTTATACTTACAACTCAAACAAGTTTTGCAGAAAATGAAAATAAAATGGGATCTTTACCTAAATAGCCGATCATATTCATTATTTATATGTTAGTTATATATAATTATACATATATAATACAAAAATTATATATATTATACCTCCACTGATTATTTTTAATTTAAGTGATTGGGTGAGCGATTATTTTAGTCAATTCTTCAAATAAAATACGTTCGATTGGCCTAAATGAAGCTTAGCAGACATGTACTTAACCTGTATTGTACATAACCGTTTTAAGCTGACTGATGATCCAGGAAAAAGAAAATATGAACCAATTCTGCAAACTCTTTCTGATTATATATAATTGAAAAATTTATAATAAAATCCAAATATTAGTTTAAATTTTCATTTTCTCCATCATAATCATCAAAGAAGAGGTTTTAGACCTATAAAAAGAGCTCTCACACCCATGTAAAACTGCATGTTTTTTGTATTGGTGATTTTCTAGAGCTTTCTCCTTTTCTAGAGGATCTAGATTTGCATTTTAACATACCGGTCGTCTAACTCGGAAAACAAGAGAAAAGGCGTCTGGAAATTAAAATATTATAAATGCCTTTGGTATTAGTTTGAGAATTGCAATAACATATAACATATCCCGTGTAATATTGCTTTGAGAATTGAGACCGTGGAATAATTAGATATTAAGCGATTTTTTATTCAAGGCACTTTCTGAAAATAAAAAGAACAATAAATATAAGTATTTTTTTTTCCTTACGATAAAAATTTTCAAAGGGAAGTGTAGATAGTCTAGTTAAGAAGTAGTAGTACTTACTATCTTAATATTTTTAATTGCAAATAATCTCATATTTCTTGTCTTCAGATTTCGCAAGAGATTCAATTATATTAGTTTTGACCCTTTCTCTCAAATTATGTCAAATAGAAAACAATAAAATGAAAAACAGGACGAATATTAGTTTTGACCTATTAGTAGTGTTATTATTATGGGCATTGCAAGTTGCAAAAACGTGTTACTGTGATGATTTCCTCTCTGTCTCTGTTGAATTATTTAATCATTTTTCTTTTTCGATACAGCAATATATATATATATATATTATATAGTTTACTCAATATATAGATTGTTGATCTTATCCATAAATACAGTTTTACTCGTTTTGCCCTTGGGTCATCTTTTGCATCTTGCGTGCCATTCTTTAAAATTGATTTATTTTATTTTGTTTGTTCTAACATTAATTAAGTTGTTAGTATAAGAGAAAGTTCCAAAAAAAAGATTTGACGGACGATTAAAAATAACAGAGTGTTTGAGATGAATAACTGACTGGTCTCTACTCTAGAAGATGAACATATAAAATAAATTTGTCTTTCCTCTTTATAATTAATGGGCCACTAGATTCTCAAGCTTGTATGATACCGAGTCAAAGTCAGCAAATAATTAGATTCCAAAAGAATTATTATTAGATTCCAAAAGAATTATTGGACGGCCACTAATAATGTACATAAAACGATTAAGAAATGGTATTATTCATTGAGATTGTACTGTTTTAGAAGCTCTTAATACAATCCTCCATACCTAAATATAAAGGCAAATCATTGTGATTTCTTTACTTATTCAAATCTCCAGCTTAGAGTCAATATATTTTTAGTGCAAAAAGTGTAATCAATCTTAAGCAAAATAGCCAAAAGCAGCCACATGTGACATGACTTTGCAATTTCCCAATCGCTAATTGCTTACTAGTATTTCTTAATCTTATAATTTTTTATTTTAAGACAAAAGGAGGAAAAGAGAATTTCTTCTGCGAAAGTTGTCGGAAAAGCAAAGGCGAAATTTCACTAAAATATTGTTTTCCTGTCAGAAAAAGCGAAAGGTTAAGCGGACAAAGAAATCAAACTCCATATGAAACTTAAAACAAATGGAGTAGTAGTAGTTGAATGCAGGAGTCAGCTACCATGTGCAATTATATCCATTTAATTTTATTCCCCCACGTTTTCAACCCAACAAAAATTCGCCTTCTACAAATTGCTGCGGAGCATTATGTTACAAGTAATATACTACTCCCTTCCCTTGTCTTAAATTTTTAAAAACAAATGTCACAAATTATTTATCGTAGGTTCAATAGTAAAATGTTTCTCATAATTAATATTTTTTTAAAGGTTAGTGTATAAAAATACGACATATAATCTGAGAAGGAGGGAGTAATACTATCCCAAATCCCAATATGTGCTATCACAATGCTAGTATGTATACACGTTATTTGCATAAATTTTAGGGATAATTTCTTAAATATTCTTTCAGATTTTATTTTATAGCACCTTTAGAATATTGACAGTGTACCGGCACCTCTTTCCTCCTCCCTTTTCAGCTCACTCATAGGAGGTTCCAAAATAAAATTGATACTGGTCAAACTTTAAGAGCCTGTTTGGAAAGCCATCCTGTAATTGAATTTGGGTGTAATTAGATGTAATTACACAGTTTTAGCATGTTTGTATGATCAATTAATTACCTAGTCAGCATGTAATTTGGTGTAATTGAGGGGGTGTAATTGTACTTTGCAATTCTCAAGGGGGAGCTGAGAATTGCTGTTAATTACATGGTGTAATTACCAAGTTATTTTTGAATATCTTTTCTTTTTCTTTTTAATTTAATTTTTATTTTTGCTTTTCTTTCTTTTTAATTTTTTTTAAAGTTTTTAAATTTTTTTCTTCTCAAATATAGTGTTTACAATATTTATTTTTTATTTTCTTATTTCTCATTTTTTAACTTTTACTTCACGTGTTTCTATACGATTTCTCATATTTTGTTTCTTTCTTAATTATTTTTCTATATTTTTTTAATTATATTTAGGTATGTTATTATTCTAATTTTTCTAAAAAGTTATACCCCGTAATCTTAGAAAGAATAAGTTATCCACAAACTTGACTTATAATGAGTGATGTCATTAAAGTTGAACTTTATTATTGGATGAGGTTATATGCAAACTTAACTATGTTAAAATGATAGATAACTTTTTAATATTTTTATTTTCAATCTTTATTTTTTTGTGATTCCATGTAGTTGCTCATATTTTTATTTTATTTTTATTTTCTTAATTTAGCATAGTTGTGCTATTATTCTAGCTTTGAAACTTTTTTTTTTTTTTATGTTTGAATTGTATGAATTGTAAAAGCATGATGAAACTGTAATGCAATAGTAAAAGTTGTCTAAGTTTTGAAATATGTAAAAGAGTAGCATAAAAATTAGAAAACGTGGGGAGTGACGAATTGCTTTATTTCATAAAAATTAGCTATAATGAGTGATGCGATTAAAGTAGAATCTCATTGTCAAGCATGCAGTCTATGATGTTCTTACAAAATATGTACTTTTAGTTCTTATAATTGATTAAAGTAAAATATTATTAATTTGAAAAATATATATCAACTATTTTTACACTATTCGTTACAAATATATGATTAGTAATTAATATATTTTCAAGAAACAATATCTATCTTAAATGTCTAATTTAATATTATTTATAAAAACATATATTTGTTATATCTTAACTTTTAATTTTTAATAGTTAATTTTATATTTAAAATTTAATCTAATTGTGTAATTACACTTGTGCAATCAAACAGTACACTTGTAATTACACTGTAATTACATTATGACAAACAAATGTGTCATCGTAATTACAATACTGTATAATTACTGAAATATATAATTACTATCCTAATAATTATACGAATTCCAATTATCAGATGACTTTCCAAACAGACCTTAATTGAATTACGAGAGAAAAATTAGTATTGGTAGAATGTTTTAAATATGTAAGTTTTAATTTCGCCGTTAAGTCTTCTTGAGAAATGGTATCCAGGGCAGTAATTACCTTTGCCAAGTGGACCATTATATTTGAAAATAATTAAAGCTTACCCACCTCAAACCAAGTATAACCTCTTTGGAGATGAATAAAATGCTGAAAATGTATATTTTTTTTTTTAAAAAAATTAAAGCTTCGCCCACTTAAACATTGACCAAACAAATTGACTTGATCTTCCCTTCCTAATAATCTAAGTCAGCGACGAAATAGTAAATGCTTTCACATTCTTGTCATTCTACGTAAACTATGTTTTCTCATGGCACTTTATGACTAATTAACCTCTTAATCAGGTTCATTCTTCATTAACACAAAGCATTACGTCAAATGTACTTCTTACATCGAATGTATTTATTATATATGTTCTCTCCTTTAGGTCTTTACTCTGGGGCTATTTAACACACAATAGGATATATGTTATACCTCGCGCAATCACAAGGTGGGAACTAAGATCATATTTGATCATATTTTTTAAAATTATTTATTTTGAAAAATATTTTGGTCAAAAAAGTTTATCAGAGAAGTACTGTTAGAAAATAACAATTTGTGGCCAATTTATTTGAAAACTATTTGGAAAATATTGTATAGCCATCTTGTAAAATAATAGCCGTTGAATGTATATTTTTGTATATTAATGTGTAACATACTTATAGTTTACATAATTTATGTATAAATAATGTGTATTTGACTAGCAACTATAATTATATGCCCCTAAGAATGCACCTTAAAATTAAAATCTTATGTCCCTCTTAATTTTTACCGTTACAAACAACAACCTTCTTAAATTTTATAAAACCGTGGACTTTCTTTCTTGTTCCCTCTAACCCTGTTCCAAGACGCGAGAAATGCTACCAACTTGTCTAATGATTATTGTGAAACTCTTAATTTACAATAATATTATTATCTTCAATCCGGCTATCCGTGTTTCTTTGAACTGTATTTGTCAGATAGTACCTACCAAGTCCTAACTAGCAGTTCTGTAAATTCCTTTCCATATATATTATATTAAAAAATAAATACTTGCATACCTACATAATCAATAGAGCTGAGTTTTCTTTAAAACACTGTCTATATATGCAGTTTCTTCTTTTAGGTTGTACAGGAAACCATTTATTTTCTTGAGATTTTTGACCATATCTGAAGCTGAAATTCTGTGTTTCAGAAAGTGAGATTAATGGCAGGTGGGGATGGAGGAACATCAAGGCAACTTGATCAGACACCAACTTGGGCTGTGGCTGGTGTTTGTGCAGTTATTATCCTCATTTCTATTGCTTTGGAGAAGATTATCCACAAACTTGGAACGGTATGATTATAGCTAAAAGCATAGTCTTTCATCGTTTCTCCCGCTTCCTCTGCTCGTTGACCTTCTTGTTTCCCTTTTGTTTTGCTTTTTAGGAACAATAATTCTGGTTTTTGTATGTCTTTAATGCCAAGATGTTATCTTATTTAGTTACTTTTTGAAGCCAGGAGTTTTGATTGAAGTGTCACCTCTAGCAATTCTCGTGCTTGTTTCCTTGTTTTGGTGTCAAGGAATTTTAACTAGCAGCTATGTTGATAATTGACTTCTTAATTTGTCTGCGGATGTCTTGCCTTACCAAATTGGAAGTGAACTCATGTTCTTTCCCTAACTATAGACTCTAGAACCTACAAAATGATCTTAATTGCTCAGATGCTGGTTGCCATTTTGCCAAATATGGCTTCTTGTTGATTCTTTATCGTACGCGGGTTTTTATATTTCTTCCTTTTTTCTTTTACTATTCTTTTTTATATATAATAATAGTGTCCGAGCCTATTTTCGTTCACCTTGACTGTTCTATTGGGTACCGGCTATACAAGATATTTACAAACTACAAAGAAATCATGCAAGCGTGAGAATTGTGGGAGTAGATGCGGAGGAGTTCTTAGTAATCATGGGTTTTACAATGGATATTTGCATTGAGCTCGTACTTATTTACCTGGTATAGATGAGTTAGCCATTAGTGAATCCCTAATTTAAGGAAAAACTATTGAGCAATAGAGTAAAGATGGATCCAAATGGAGCAGCACTTATGTTGAGGATTTATATAGCCGGACTAGTTTTGAGGGTCAGTCGTTGTTGTATTTCTGTTGTTTTATCTGCTGAAGTTACATTAGGCTCTCGAATTCTTAGCTTTTGAAAAAGCTTTTATTCTTTATATATGTGTTTCCAAGATAATTTGTTTCATTTCTATTGCTTTCGCTGTTGCATATCCCAAAAAAAAAGGTAAGAAGATTTTTCCCCACTTGGTTGGAATTGTTTGCGCACCTTTAATTTGTTTTATGCATATGGGTTACTTTGGACATTATAGCTTTTGATTGTTGTAATTGGATGTTCTTTTTCTTGCATTCATCTTAAAGTGAAAAGTGTTAAAGGTCTTTTCTCCATTTTATTCTATTTGACCAATTAAACCAGGGACAAGAGTGAAAAATAATTCAATGTCTCTGTTATGCCTTGTGAACTTATTCCTTTGTGTTTCAGAAAATATAACATCAATTTCCTATCCATTTTTAGACTTTTCGTCCTTTCATTTAATTGTAATAACTTGCTCTTTTTTTTCCTTTTGTTTTTGCTTAGGATAATATTTTAAACTAAACAGGTTCGCTTTGATAATATACTGATATTGAAGTTTGTTGTCTTATAGTTTTTTATTTGCACAACTTATTGTGATTGCCTGAGCTAATGTAGTATCTCAGCTCATTTGTTGCTTCCTTGAACGCCTGCTACTCTAGAAAATATTAGTAAACCTGAGTTGATGTAGTATCTCAGCTCATTTGTTGCTTTCTTGAATGCCTGCTACTCTAGAAAATAGTGATAATCCTGAGTTGATCCCAGCTCATTTGTGGCTTCCTTTAATGGCTGCTACTCTAGAAAATATTAATAATCCTGAGTAGATGTAGTATCTCAGCTCATTTGTTGCTTCCTTGAACGCCTGCTACTGGAAAAAAATTTAATAATCCTAAGCTTATGTATTATCTCAGCTGCCTTGTTTTTTTCTTGAATGCCTGCTACTCTAGAAAATATTAATAATTCTGAGTTGATTTCAGCTCATTTGTTGCTTCCTCTAATGGCTGCTACTCTAGAAAATATTACTAATCCTGAGTTGATGTGGTATCTCAGCTTATTTGTTGCTTCCTTTAATGACTGCTATTCTTGAAAATATTAATAATCTCAGCCCATTCTGCTACCTTAAAAAATATTAGTAATCCTGAGTTGATGTAGTATCTCAGCTCATTTGTTGCTTCCTTGAGTGCCTGCTACTCTAGAAAATATTAATAATTGACACAGTGAAATCTTTGCTCAGTGGTTGACTGATAGGCATAAAAAAGCTCTATATGAGGCTTTGGAGAAGGTTAAGGCCGGTAAGATTTTGTGCTCTCCTCCTCTTATCATTTTTTTTAGCATGGACTTGTTTTCATTTTTTGATTTAATCCTCTAATTATTGCAGAGTTGATGATTCTCGGTTTTATCTCGTTAATCCTTGTATTTAGTCAATATTACATTGCTAAAATTTGTATCCCCCCAAGTGTTGCTAACACTATGCTGCCGTGCCCTGCCGTGCACAAAGATGCTGAAAAGGAGGAGGGACACCGTCGGAGGCTTTTATGGTATGAGCGTAGAATTTTGGCTGGTGAGGAGCCTACATGTAAAGAGGTAAATGTGTACATGGCCCTTGTATTTAGTTGTATTAATGAGCGCTGATGGCAAAAATGGCTCTAGCAGAACTGTGCTTTTAGTAATTAACTAATACTTCCTCGAATTAGATATGGCGACAGACTAAATGTTTTTCATTTCTGTCAGTTGACCTAGACAATGAGATATTCTGCGCAACCTACTAAAAATTCTCGCAAACTTCCTTAGAATGTTTGTCAATTCAAATAAATGGACGTTTCAAATATCGTGAAATCATCATTAGAGAGCTGCAAAAGAAATTTTACACATAGCTCCTTCATTCCATTAGGTATATGACAAGTTGTCTGCATTATACTCATGTAGCCTAATCAAAGTTAGGAAACACTTTGCTTTTTACCATCACTGATTTATTTTTAGGTTGTCCTGTCTGATGTAGGAAGAAAAGAATTGAGATAACTAGCTGAGATATGTAAGATCCATCCAAAATGATTGTTCTGCTCCGTCTTCTGTACTGCTGTACTACGTCAATAGCCCCCCTAGGTGGTTGGGAGAGGGGTTTGGTATGTCGGAATTGGATGTTCAGTACGTGGGCAAAAATATTGTGAGATCATCAATCAAAACGAAGTCTTAGAATGTGCTGCGTTCCTGAAATAAGCTAACGTGCTTCATTCAGTTATTGAATCTCCATCGCTTCAATGATGAAATGCTTAGGCTATTCGTAATATCGTATGAGTACCCATTGCTTGCTTAACAGTAAGTTCTATAGATAAGCTAAGGAGAGTTTATTCTGTGAAAGTTCTGTTTGTCCCAGCACATTGAACAGGTGTGACTGCATACAATTGGAGCAGATGACTAAATCGTGAGTTTATATCTCAGTTACAACTTGCACCACAAAAATCACCATGTATGTGATTCAAATTTCTTGGACTATGAGCTTCTAAAAGTTGTTAGGTCAGCTTAGGTTTTGGGTGAAGTTTTCATATAAAAATAATATTTGAAGGAAAAGTTGTTGTTCTACCAGATGCTGCATCTTTGCATGCTGTTAGCACTATATTCTAGCCATCTATTTCTTCCTTTGCAGCTATGTGTTGGACCTTATGTTTTACTTCATATTAGCATTAACAGCATGATTTTCTTTCTTAAGTAAACTAATCTAAAGTATTCCCAACAGGGACGTGTTGCTCTCATTTCTGTTGATGCACTGCATCAAATACACATCCTTATTTTCTTTTTGGCAGTCCTTCATGTGTTATACAGTGCTATTACCATGTGGCTGGGAAGACTTAAGGTAATTCAAAATATACTTTATGTAGTTATTCCTATAGTTTAGCTGCAATCTTACTGCTTTTTAGGTAATCTGGAAATATTGTAGAGCCCAATTATTGACTATGCCTTTTTAGTAGTTTTTCTTGTCCAGACCTTCAGTCCTTCAATGTATTCAGAAGACCGATCAAATTCTCATGGTGATTCAATACCCTGGTATTATTAATGGAAGGACGAAAAGCTATATGCTTTCTGCTCCATATTGATCGTTTCTCTAATCTTACTTGGTTGACATAGTCAAACATTTTAGGAAACTAAATTCCAGGATGAGCTGGTCTTGGTATGACAGGAGTATTCAAACTAAAGTGCAAGATGAACTGCAGTTAATCATGGATCATTCAAACTGGTTTTTCCTAAAACTGCTGCAGGCATACTTTCTAGCTACAATAGACCATATATCAACGCTCAAATTTGTTACTGAGACTGAACACTTATCTAGGGTGATAAACTGGTCATGGTCTCGTGCTTGGTTGCTTGTTTAGCAAAATGATCCTCTCCTTTTAGATTTTAGGATGCTGTTATCCTTGGTAATAATCCATTTGCTAAATGCCAAACTTTGTTCTTCAGATTCGTGGCTGGAAACAATGGGAGCAAGAGACTTCAACCCATAATTATGAGTTTTCAAATGGTATGCTTTTGCTTGCTGTGAAGCTAAAACTTTGTGCTGTTGCTTGCTATCTATGTTTATTTGCTCAGTCCGTTTTGTTTTTGACTGTATCACTATGTTTCTAATGGGACTTGCAGATCCTTCAAGATTCAGACTTACTCATGAGACATCTTTTGTCAGAGCACATACTAGTTTCTGGACAAGGCTCCCGATCTTCTTTTACATTGTGAGAAATTAATAAGATGTGAATTGCATAGTTTTGTAGCACAAGGCCAAACTAGTGTTAAGATGGTTCATTGTTGCAACTTAATTCATGCAGGGATGCTTCTTAAGACAGTTTTTCAGGTCTGTCAGTAAGTCTGACTACTTGACCCTGCGCAATGGTTTTATCAGTGTGAGTTCTCTTTGTGCTTTGTTCTGCAATTTGCCTTGATATTCTCTGTTTCCCCGTGAAACTAAAAATCTCCCATGTGCAGGTTCATCTAGCTCCTGGAAGTAAATTTGACTTCCAAAAGTATATCAAGAGGTCACTGGAGGATGACTTCAAGGTAGTTGTCGGCGTCAGGTAGCTAGATGTGCTATTTTCTCTCTCGATCTTTTTCAGCATATTTATGTATTCTTACTTGTGCGTAATAAGCATAATTCTCCTTGCTTCTCTGATTGGCTTACTTGTTTGTTTTTATCCGGCAGTCCAGTTTTATGGGCATCATTTGTGCTTTTCTTGCTTCTAAATGTTAGCGGTAAGTCATGTTCTCTGGTGCAATCCATTTCTGAAATTGTTTTATTCTTCAGTTTTAGTCGCTATCCAATTCAGCTTGAGTATCATTTTCATGTAATCTGAATCATTTGATCCATTTCAGGGTGGCAAGCATTGTTCTGGGCATCCTTAATTCCTCTGATTGTAAGATTCCTGTCCACCATCCATCTTCTTGAGTTATTCTAGGGGAAGTTCTTATACTGAAATCTCCTCAGATCATTTTAGCTGTTGGAACAAAGCTTCAGGCTGTTGTGACTAGGATGGCGATTGACATCACAGAGAGACATGCAGTAGTTCAAGGAATCCCTCTTGTACAAGGCTCAGACAAATATTTTTGGTTTGGTCGTCCGCAACTAGTTCTTCACCTCATCCATTTTGCCTTGTTTCAGGTTTGCATTTCAATTTTTAAGGCAATTCTTAAAGAGTAATGTTGGTAAACCAGAGGATGGGCATATCATTTGGTTTCAACTTTGCAAGTACAGAGTTACCTTGATACAATCAGCTTAAACATCATCTACCTCTAAAGGATAAGAAATAAAGATATTTCCTTCTATTTATGGGTCAGTCAATAAACTTCTCTATCCAGTGTCAATGTCTGTGAGAGATAAAGCGTGCTGTTGATAATTGAAAGTAGATATAGAAACTTATGCATGTGCAGACCCTGAAAATGTTGTATTTTGTTTGAGGAATTGTGCTAAGAAAATAAAATAAAATGGAAAAGATGGTGCTGGAGCGTCAAATAGTTTGTTTTTCATATCTTAATCTCTATGTATTTCATGGAATTACCTTGGGCCTTGGCTAAACTTTCCTTTTTTAAGTTTTTCTATTGCTAATATATCTTTTAAACTTGGCAGAATGCATTCCAGATAACATATTTTCTGTGGATATGGGTAATAATTCTTCTCCCTGTATCAAAGATCAACTTCTGATATTGCGAGATATTCTTTTTTTTCTTTGTGCCAAAATAGTATCAATAGAGATGAGGATTTTACTTTCTCTGTAGTATGAGTATGGGCTAAAGTCTTGCTTCCACGACGATTTTGAGCTGGTCATTGCAAAAATTGTTGTAGGGTATGTTTTTTGCTACAGAAAGCTACTTTGGGGTATATTCATTATTTTAGTTTCTAAGCTTCAAGAATCCAGCTTGCTCTTGTTAAAATCTAATTTGCCGTTACTATTACAGGGTGGGAGTCTTATTTTTATGCAGTTATATCACTCTTCCGCTTTATGCCCTTATAACTCAGGTACTATCAGAGACTCTTTTCTACGTTTTATTTCGTGGCATACTACCTTAGGCATTTGCCATTGCTTCATTGGAAAATGGAAGTTCACCACATGAAACTACTAAAATTTCTAGTCTTTTAGCATGATCTGCTGTTAACTTAGAGAAAGCATTAGCCTTTAATTTTAATGTTTGCAGATGGGATCCAATATGAAAAAATCAATCTTTGATGAGCAAACTTCCAAGGCTCTGAAGAAGTGGCATATGGCTGTGAAGAAGAGGAAGGGAGCAAGGGGAAGCAGGTCTCCTACACGAACACTGGGTAGTGCAAGTCCAAGGTCCACAATGAGCTCACCTGTACACCCGGCAGGCCCTGCTCTTCATCGGTTCAAAACTACCGGTCACTCCTCACGTCTCCAGGGCTACAACAGCGATCAAGAAGCATCCGACCATGAAAATGATCCAACAACACCGATGAATCGTGCAGAGATTGCAACTACGCAGATTTATCATGATGACACAGAAATTCATGTGCATGTTCCTCCAAATGGAGAATCTACTGGGAATGAAGATGACTTCTCATTTGTAAAGCCTGCTCCCCAAAGGTGAAAAAGAAGTAGGTAACCAATTAGCTTGTGCCCTTTTTTCTCCTTTTTCTCTTCCCCCTTTTGCCTAGTCATATCAATGTGCTTATCCTTTTAGTACACTATCATATAAGCAGTTTGGCAGTTCCTCGGCACATATAGGTGAATTCCTTGTATATTTTCTCATGAAATTGCCAAGCGATGATCCTCAATGCACTATGTAATTGTTTTCCCTTACAAGAGTTTTTTTCTTGATGATTACCAAGTTTTAAAAAGTTGAAACTTAAAAAAGAACGCCATAGGTCAAAAGCATGAGGTGATTTCTTTTCATTTATCTAAAGCATAAGTAGGTAGAGTTACTTGTTAGTTGTTTTGGGAGCTAGCAAATATCCCACACACACCCCCCCCCCCC